>JAVTVY010033162.1:0-15070 GCA_036873755.1 Hanleya hanleyi | reverse complement strand
TGAGGCGCGCGATCGCGCACGCGCACCATAACGCGCCTGAAGAGGCACTGAGGTGCGTTTTGAACGCGCGCCTTATACTTTATGATCCCCTTCAAAATTTTGCTATATCAAATTTTGACACGAATCCGCGAATTCATTCCCGTGAAGATTCGCCTGACAGGGCATTCGGGCGAATCTAAACGGATTCACGTAGATTTGAACGTAAAATTAAACATTACCGGTTGAAAACTTACGATTGAGCCCCGTCCGCCGATCGTCAACACACGCTGTCGAAAATTGGGCTCTATATCATCTTATCTATTGCCATGTGCCAGTCCGAGTCTATATGCAAGCTGATCTGTCGAGCGTTTTCATAGGCTCGTTCACGGCAGCCTGCCAATCGCTATCATTGAAACAAGTGGCAAGTGCCAACTTGATTGAAAACGAAATGGTGAAATGGCAACTGACACAGGGCCTAAAAACGTGGAAACAAATTAGGAAAACAGCCCTGTGTCAGTGGGAAAGGAGCCTGAGGGATAACGTTGCATTCCTTTTAACAATGGGGGCAATAAGGTGGTACTGGCCTTTTGCAAAGTGTGACAGAAACACAGCGATCAATCAAACAAAGTGAGCCGACGTCAGTTACGGCAAAAACGAAACCAAACTTGGTAAGACACGATGGACAGCGATGGACTTCGCGAGTGTTCGGAAATTGAAACTGATTCAGACATTCCAGATTTCTGAAGGCAAGTGAATGGATTGAATGATTGAAATGATGAATATGACGATGTAAAAATTGCCATGTGCCAGTCCTAGTCAGTTTTTTCTTTTTACAATTTGTGGTTTTTCAGAGTTTTATTTCTATTTTGCCATTCTGGTTTTCAGCTTTTGGCTCATTAACTGATTGTGTTAATTTTAAATACAAAAAAAAAAAAAAAAATTTAAAACAGTGTTTCTTGATTTTATTATCACCTCAATATCTTTCATAGCTAAACCAGTAAATATTAGTTCCGCCTGGATATCCTGAAACATTGCTGCGAGATGGATTCTCGGCCAGCACACATTTATTTCGATTCACACCTTAACGTTTCAAACACCGTATCACACGCCTTAAAAAAAATTAGGTGTGCATTTTAGGTGTGCTAACCACACACCTCGCACGATTTTAGGTGTGCTTTAATCACTCGCCAGGGCCCGTACAAATCACAAGGCCTGGTGTCTCAAATTACGATGGGATGGGATTTTCGGCGAAATATCAGAGCCAGTTTATCTCAAAGCATTGAAATTCTTCACAGTATCTATATGTTAACTTGTTTGTGCATTTTTATTCTGAAATTTATCAATATATCACATGTTATTTTCATAGCGCCTACAATGGTACAACATTGCAAGCCCAACGTCATTCTGCTTTGAAAATTAACATGCGAGGTATTGAAGATTTTCTTTGGTTCTGAACAGATTTCCTTCAAATTTCAGAATAAAAATGCACAAATTAAGTATAGCTACTGTGGGCAATTTCACTTCTCTGAGGAGAACATATATTGCCGAAATCCCATTCCATCGCCATGTGAGACAGGCAATAGTTCCAAAAAGTAATAATTTATGAATCAGATATTTCTCGTAGTTAATGACAAAAAGGGTACTGCATTTTGGTTTAACTGCTAAATATATGCCCTATAATGCAGCAGAAATTTATCCCAAAATATCATGGCAAGGATGCCTCAAGAACAACTGAGAAGCGTAACTTTTCGTTGTGTTGTTGTTCGACATAACGTTGTCTCCACGTTGCTGTCTTTGCATAGACAGCTACCTCTCTTTCCTCCATATTTCTGGTGATAATAGCCAATAGGTACGACTTCTCTCAACGTAACCCGGTTTGAAATCGACAGCGGATGATAAATAATATATTCATGCCGTTGTTGTCTTCGAATTTTCATTCCTTCTTCCGCGATGGTCGTACATCGATCAGCAAAGAGACAAATATTTATCGTCGATAACTATACTGTACGGCAAACGTGCTTAAAGAGTTCACCCAATTGGCAACCTTAGTTGAATATTAATCCTTTCTCATTTATTCGGCACAGTGGCCATTTACGATTCTTTTTCCTGACAAAAACGCAACACCGCTGGGCCGCCATTTTTATACGCCCGCCAAAAGGCGGACGTATTATGTGATGGCGGTTTCCGTCCGTCTGTCCGTGTGTCCGTCTGTCCGTCCCCCGTGTCCGGTTTATATCTGGGACAGTTTTCCATCTACAGTTCTAATTTTTGGTGAGTGGATACCCTACGGGGAGACGATGTGTCGCATACCAAAATGAAGGTCAAGGTCAGAGGTCAAAGGTCACTGGCCTAAAAAACAGGAAATCACTGAAGTGTTCGTGTCCGGTCTATATCTGTGAATGTTTTCTATCCACAGTTGCAATTTTTTGTGAGTGGATACGCTAGGTGGAGACGATGTGTCGCGTACCAAAATTGAGGTCGAGGTCAGAGGTCAAAGGTCACTGTTGCCTAAAATCAGGAAATCATTTATCATTGACAGTTTTCTATCTACAGTTCTAATTTTTGGTGAGTTTTTGGTGATGTGTTGCATACGAAATGTAGGTCGAGGTCAGAGGTCAAAGGTCAGTGTGACGGAAAAATCAGGAAATCATTAAAAATTTCTAATTTTTTATGAGTGGATTCAAAAGGGGGAAATGAGGTGTCGCATACCAAAATATAGGTCAAGGTTGAAGGTCAAAGGTTAGTGACCCAAAAATCAGGAAATTATTGAAAATAACATTTCTTTGTGTGAGTAGATACAATAGGGGGACACAATGTGTCACATATCAAAATGTAGGTCAAGGTCAAAGGTCAAGGTCAGTGTGACCCCAAAATCATGAAATTGTTAAAAATCATGATTTCTTTAGTACATTGAGAAATTACGGGTAGCCGTTTTGTCATGTACGAAAATTTAGATCCAGGTCAATAGTCAAGATGACTGTGACACCAGAATCAAGGTGAAAGGTCAAAGGTCACTGTGACCCCAAAATCAGGAAATTATTATAAATAACATTTTTTTTTGTGACAGTGTCAGTAGATACATTATGGGGACGTGATGTGTCGCATACCAAAATGTAGGTCAAGGTCACTGTGACCCAAAAATCGTTAAATTGTTAAAAATCAAGATTTTTTGTGTCCATTGAGAAATTACGGGGAGATGGTTTGTCACTGTCACTGTGACTCTAAAATCAAAAAATCTTTGAAAATTACTTTGTTTTGTGTCTGTAGATTCATTACGGGGACATGATGTGTCACATTCCAAATTGTAGGTCAAGGCTGAACGTCAAGGTCACTGTGACCCCCAAAATCCTGAAATTCATACAAAATCATGATTTTTTTGTGTCCATTGATACATTGACGGAAGACGAAGTGTCGTGTACCAAAATTTAGGTCAAGGTAACTATGACCCCAAAATACGAGGTCATGTAATGCGATGTTGCGTTCTGTCCATTCATCCATTAACATTTGTTGTCCATGCGATATCTCTAGTTTCAAGGTATGGAATGGTACCAAACTTTGAGTATACCTCACTCGCATGGCAAAGAGGAACCATTGAGATCAATTTGTCCAAGGTCAAGGTCACAGGCCTTCAAAACTGAATGAAGTTTAGCTGACCATATGTGTTAGGTTGGAATATTCTCTCCCCTACATGTATATGGCATTCATCCTGTCTCATATTTGAAACAGCTACAACTGTTGTGAAATAACAACCATACATTTAGTAATTTAACGGGGAGAGGGATCCTTTATGAACTTCATACCTCTTTATTAACTCAAGAACAAAAGTTTACTTCACCAGTTTCTTCTTCCTTCATGAAAAATTATCTCGTCTGAAAGGAATCCATTTGCAGGAAAACTACTATTTTCTTGTGTTTGAATATTGTCGATTTCAGTGTGGGATATGTGAGCTCTCGGCTCTTGCTTCAAGGTCAACTAGTTACCAAGATTTAAGCTCGTTTGAGTTTATCATTCAATATAAGATGTTATATATGTTACATTCTCAGAAGCACAAAATTGTAGGCTAGCTACCAATTGGAATCGAAGCTATCAAACAACCTTGAAATTTGGACCAATGTAATTCCAGATACACGGGCGTATATTGAAGCCCCTTGGGCTCTTGTTAACCATGCGGTCTGCTGTCGGGAACCCTCGTGTGACTTTGCTGTTAAAAATGTCGAGGGCTCCTGATTGCCACTCATCCCGGGAAATTAGCAAGGCTGTTCCCACGAGTTTTCGAACTGTAAACATTTGATTTTCTTCGACAAATTTAGGAAAACAAAAAAATTCCCAAAAAATATTTCTTAACAGTTTTGAGTCGCGGGGATATTGTTGGGTCGGTCGGGTTACCCCAAACAAACACCTTTTTAATTTAGGCCTTACTGTGTATATTAGTCGCACTAAGGTACTACGTGCTGGGCAAAGGCGATTATTTATATCATTTTTTCCCCAGAGCCAGCAAGAGATATCAAAGAATACTACCTCTTCTTGGCTCTCCAAAACCATTAGATTAGCCTACAATGGAGTGTCATTGGTGCAGGCTGCGTTGTATAAAGTTTCTGTTCACAAGGCGCTTGCGGCATCCTGGCCTTTATGGACCAATAGGCCTGTAACTGACATTATTAGGGCTTGTTAATGGAGATCGCATATAACCTTTGCATCATAATATTTGAGGGATATGACGCTTATCCAGGATGATCTATACTCTTTGGGACCCTTGGTGACAGCACAGCGAATCACCGGGGTTGGGTCGACACACAGACACTAGAGGCCTGTGTGTTTTTATCGGTTTTAAATGGTAGGAACACGTATGGATCCACACAAAAAACACTTTTCTAGGAAAACGTGTATATAACTTCCATTATGCCAGCGCCGATTATCCCTGGGAGGACAGGTATAGGGCTTGCATTAGTAACAGCGTTTACTGTTGGGCCTTTATGGAAGTCCATGCTTTAGTGGGCAGCATGAAGTCCCATGCTGGTATCGGCCATAATCCTTATGCCATTAGCCACTGTCATTTTGCTTTCCCAGCCATCCTCCTATGGCATTCTCGCATATGTCAGTAAGGTCAGTTTTACTGTGTAAAAAAGTATGAAAAATTTACATCTAATTTTTACATTTTTAAACTAAAACTTACCTTTCTGACAGAGTGATGTTCTCACCCGACCTCCCCGCTTGGGATCTTTACATCTTGGCGTAGAAGTGGGGATCATTGTCTGTTAGGTGCGGGCGTGGGTGATTATGGTGAGAAGAACTGTGCTATTGTTTTAATTTCTTCACTTGTTAATCCGTGTTTGCACACGAACGCATATAAGGTAAGTTTTATTTTAAAATTACATGTAAATTTTTCATTTCTGATTGGGTGCAGTGGTGTAATATAACATTTTTGACAATTTTTCTATAAAAATTGACATAATCTTAATATGGAAATTTATTGTCTGGAAATGCATCTGATGCGTTTTAGAGTGTCTGAGAACGTCTAGCGGCAAGACCCCCGGCCCAAAAAACTCAAAAGGCGTTCAAATTGTATCTGCCACTGAGTAAGGGCGGATCTACGGGGGCCTGGACCCCCTCCCTTCCCCCCCCCCCCATGAAACCTCAATTTTTATGGACGGATCAGCGACCCCTGGGATTCCACGTGAAAATAATGTCTTGAAATGATATGTAAATTGAATGAATGTGAATTATGTAATTAGAGTACCGGTAACTATATGTGTATTAAACAGTCATCATCATAGTTGGAGTTTCAATATTTATCTAAAATCAGATATTATGGCCGCGAGTGCACCACGTGTTGCGGTGTGTTATAGGCCTGTTTTGTTTGTGTTAAACCAGGAAGTCAAATGGATTCAGGCATATTCTTCAATATCGATGCGTGTTTATGCAAAATAAACGTGAAAATAAACCATAGATCTATACATACATTGTGTTCGGATTTATTTCCGGGAAAACGTGTAGAATGCATCTCCAGCAACCTGGGACCCCGAAGCTTTCGGTGCCTAGTCGGCCACTGGATACTTACCTGTCAGGCTGTGAGGATCGCTTATTTTAGCTTTGTGTAAATGAATCCGTATCATATTGGTTCTAATGTTCCATGATCATAGTTTTTTTTATGTGTTAAATATAACTAGAAAGTCAAATGAATTTATTGATGCGAGCTTATCAATGCGAAACAAACGTGGGAATAGAACCATAAATCTGCATACATTATGTTCGAATTTATTTCCGGGAATACGCTTAGAATGCATCTTCAGAGATCTGGGACTTCGGAGATTCCGGGGCCTAGGCGGCTCCTGGACCCTCGCCTGTTGGGCTGTGAGGATTTCCTTGTTTTATCTTTGTGTGAATGAATCGTACCGTAGGCGTATTTGTTTCCCTTCCATGAACTAAAAGTCATCGTTTTGTATGTTTTAAATATAACCAGAAAGTCAAATGGATGCAGGCATGAGGTGCGATTTTTATACGCCCGCCAAAAGGCGAACGTATTATGTGATGGCGGTTTCCGTCCGTCTGCCTGTCTGTCCGTCTGTCCGTCCCTTGTGTCCGGTCTATATCTGGGACAGTTTTTACCCCTCGGGCAGATTCTGCCCGAGCGGTATTGTCGTTGCCTCCGTCGTTCGTCCGTCCGTCTGTCCATCATATCATTGTAAACACATTATCTCAAAAAATCCTTCACTTACAACAATGAAACTTCATACAGTTGTTTAATACAGCCAGTACCAGAAGCCTATTGAAAGTCGGTGCCATCGGATGTGTTTTTCAGGAGTTATGCCCCTTTATACATGTCTGGCTGTTTTTATCCTTGTAAACACATTATCTCAAAAAGTCCTTCACTCACAACAATGAAACTTCATACAGTTGATTAATGCAGCTAGTACCAGAAGCCTATTCAAAGTTGGTGTAATCGGATGTGTTTTTCAGGAGTTATGCCCCTTTATACATGTCTGTTGGTCCATATCCTTGTAAACACATTATCTCAAAAAGTCCTTCACTCGCAACAATGAAACTTCATACAGTTGTTTAATACAACCAGTACCAGAAGCCTATTGAAAGTCAGTGCCATTGGATGTGTTTTTCAGGAGTTATGCCCCTTTATACATGTCTGTTGGTCCATATCCTTGTAAACACATTATCTCAAAAAGTCCTTCACTCACAACAATGAAACTTCATACAGTTGTTTAATACAGCCAGTACCACAAGCCTATTGAAAGTCGGTGCCATGGGATGTGTTTTTCAGGAGTTCACACAAACCTGTGTGGATTGCTGTGAATAGACAGTAATCGTTCGACTACATCTACTATAGGTAATCACTGCTCTATTGCTATATTGTTTTGTCTGTCTATGATCTATATCATACAGGTAAAATTATGCCTACCCCAAATATGTGAGTTATTGGGGTCAGAAACATTATTTCCACAATTGCTCTGGGCCCGGCCCGAGGGGTCCTGATGGCGACAGCCACATGTCTATCTACAGTTGTAATTTTTGATGAGTGGATACCCCGCGGGGAGACGATGTGTTGCGTACCAAAATGAACGTCGAGGTCAGAGGTCAAAGGTCACTGGCGTAAAAAACAGGAAATCACTGAAGTGTTTGTGTCTGGTCTATATCTGTGAATGTTTTCTATCCACAGTTGCAATTTTTTGTGAGTGGATACGCTAGGTGGAGACGGTGTGTCGCGTACCAAAATTGAGGTCGAGGTCAGAGGTCAAGGTCACTTGCCTAAAATCATTGATCATTGACAGTTTTCTTTCTACAGTTCTAATTTTTGGTGAGTGGATGCCCTAGGGGGGAACGATGTGTTGCATACCAAATGTAGGTCGAGGTCAGAGGTCAGAGGTCAAAGGTCAGTGTGACCGAAAAATCAGGAAATCAATAAAAATTTCTAATTTTTTGTGAGTGGATTCAATAGGGGGAAATGAAGTGTCGCATGCCAAAAAATAGGTCAAGGTCGAAGGTCAAAGGTCACTGTGACCCCAAAATCAGGAAATTATTAAAATTAACATTTTTTTTGTGTCAGTAGATACATTAGGGGGACACGATGTGTCACCTACCAAAATGTAGGTCAAGGTCACTGTGATCCCAAAAATCGTGAAATTGTTAAAAATCATGATTTTTTTAGTCCATTGGGAAATTATGGGGAGCCGTTTCGTCATGTACCAAAATTTAGATCCAGGTCAACAGTCAAGATCACTGTGACCCCAGATTCAAGGTCAAAGGTCAGTGTGACCTAAACATCAGGAAATCATTAAAAATTACTAATTTTTGGGTTCTGCATAGCAGAAGCCATTATAGTCTATGTGCTGAATGGTCTCAGGTTATAAAGGAGGCTCCCAATGATGGTATGCGTCTATAACTTTGTCACAATTTGTGTCCCTGAGCGCCAAGAAATAGTTCGTTTTCATCCTTTGAAAAGTAAATTTGGCTTTACTTTTGCCCTCATCAAATATATGTAATAGTGTTTTTATGTGAATGGAATCATTGTCTGAACTATTCATGCGTTTATCTTGTGAAATTGTAGATATTTTGGTATAAAATTAAAATAGCCAGGTTGAGGAGTATGGCAATGTACGGTGAGGGTTGTACTATATGATTGCAGGCCTTAACATTTGGGGAGAATGATCGTTCAGTTCACTCCGATCGAAGCGTGGGCTGTACTGACCAGAGTTTCGATGTTAACTTCACACACAAGAGCCCCAGTCAAGGGGAGATAATTGAACGCGAAACCCATGTGCGTTTTGATACACTCTCGGATACTTAGATAATACACAGCCCAGGTGTATATAGTGCTCTGTGAGATTATATGAACAGGGTAAAATCTCTCAACTTTGACTTACCTGACTGCAATGTGTGTCCTGGTTATGGGGCCCTAACCAACACGCAATACCGTGTGCGGCCCTGAACCTGTGTGATGCCGAGAGCCGAAAACGAAAGTGAATGGCAGAGAAACTTTACGTTCTACAGTTTTAAGATTAAAACGTGTATATGGAAATTTAATTTGAGATAATATTTCAGAAATAGGTCACAATTCCAATGATAGAAGTCTGCCAGTCACACAAAATTGGACTCTTTACGCAACACGCGGCAATGACGAAAAATGGTCACCGGGTAATGATTTTTTTTTTGGCCAACGGCTTCGGCAAGGCCACTGGAAGCCTCTGAGAGGGGCTAGATACAAAATCAAAATGTCGGCGTAGATAGCAACAGCAAGTTTTATTGAATGAACTGCAGTCAAAAACCAATGCCTAGCCACAACAAAACTCATTTGGCATAACCTATCTGCGTAGCCTATTTGCATATGCAATTCAGAAATGGGGGAACAAACTATAGGTTACCTAGGGTCAATTTCACATCACCTATTTTCAGGTTAAGGAAACTTTACAAATTTCATGGCCTGTGATTGGGTAGTAAAATTATTCATTTGCCATCATTGCTGTATCCATATATGCGGATGTAAACGCATAATGGTGACAGAAAAACATCAGTATGCATTAGTCATTTTTGTGTTCCCGGGTCATTTACCCGACAACTCGAGTGTGAAAAGAAAAAGAAATAAATAATTGCCAAACTATTACTGACAAAATTATAGTGGTATGTATTTGTCTTTTTCTTCATAAACATTCCATGAAAATATGCGATAAACTGGTAGATTTCTCAGCCAGAATGAGACCATTCTTTTGAAACTGTTGATTGCACGTGGAACAAGCGGCTTGATTCAATTTAGCCGAGAACTCACTTTAGCTGCGAAAACTGACCTCTGGCTTAATGGATTTATGGGAGCGGAAACGGAAACGTCGCACATGTTTGTTTACTTTCTTATTTGTTCTACTTTTTTGTGTTTTGTACTCTGTCCCAGATGGGATGCTCAGTACATAATAAAGAATCTAATCATGCGCACAATTAATTTTCGGCGGAACCAACCTCGCATTCGTCTATTTCATTATTGGCGGAAATTAGCCCAGTTGTTGAGTTCTGGGGATAGATTGCTATTATTCAACTAAACATAGAAATAGTTTTGTATAATTTGAATGAATTATGTTCTTATGGTTAAAATTAACTGAATTTCACAATAAAATGCGACCGAATCCCTCGATTGTCAAAGGCACTATTTCGTAGCCGGCTCACTACGCTCTCCACCGGTGGGAATTTGTGCATTCTATGTGAGAGGCTCGTTCCGCCAATACGGAAATAGCCAGACGTGAGATTGGTGCTTTCTGTTTCTGTATGTATAAATTGGATGTATTGAGAGCCTTATGCTGATTGGTTGACATACTCAATTGCCCATAAGGGAATGGGGACATTTTAGCCAATCACGAGCAGCGTCTCTTGAGAACAGCTATAACAAAAAGAAGTCCACAGTCAGCATGGCGGACTAGGGATTAACAAGTACTGGAGTACTCTCCAGCAGGATAGGTGGTATTAAAGTCATCTGTCCTTCTTATGATCAGTGATTGTCGTTCATTAATATAACAGAGATCTTTATCAGTTTTTGTATTATTTCTGTCTGTGTGTGAGATAGCATTTGACAACTCTGTACCGTACAATTTTACAACAGGGCTGTCAAAGTTCACAGTGACATGTCCATTTAGGCCTTGGTCTCCCAGTCCAATTATTCTCCACGTGAATGTTTCTGATGTGTGACTTTCTCATTCAGTTGTCATAACATGTTTCAATATCTGACGCATAACCATAAAATTTGGATAGCAAAATCATTCACACAAAAAAGTGGACATGTTGTCATGTTGGTAATTATCTGCTAGGGAAAGTTTGAATATCTCCAAATTGACAAATGATAGCGAGCTGAAACTTTACATATATTATAATTCAGGCTGTTTGATTCATTATCATGCAACACCAACCAATATTTGAATAAAAATAACAATTTAAAGATGTTTGTGAACTTTGTCAATTTCTGGTACGGTACACAAAATCGGTTTGGACAAAAAGTTTTATCCACATTAACTATATGGGAAAATGATGCGATCAATAATATTTGGCAGAATTTGATATCTTGGAAGTTAATTTGGCAAAATTTCCCCTCCCCTGGCATTTCTAAGTTCATACTTTTTGGATGACCCCTTACTCTGCCATGCATGTTTAGCTGAGACAATAGGACAAGAAATCATTCATCACCGTAACGCTTTGTTTGGTGCCAGTTCCATTCTCAGATATAATACTCTCACACTGCATCATTTCCCAACACCATTTTTGTTGGACCCTATAATTTTTGTCAGTGACCCTGCAGCTTCAGTTCTTAAGAAAAACACTACAATATCTTTTTAATTTGACATTTTGCATTAAACCAGGGTCCGTATAATAAATTATTATATGGCCCCTGCTTAACCCTTTCACCGATTAAACCCGGTGTACGGGGATAACGAGAGTGCCACCCGTACGACCATCCCCGGTTGATCGGGTTAGCTTTAAACCTGTTGGCCATCACGATGGGTACAGCACTTTTATTTTTTTGCATTCGTTTTAACGGAAACCTATCAAACACTGTATACTTCTGGAAAGCCGAAACCCTGATCAATTTGATTCTCGAAATTGTTTGCTTGTTTGAAAAATAAATAAAACAAATTTAGATGTTGAACGAAAAAAATCGGAATGAAAAATGCATTTTTCCCCACATACCGTGTGACGGGCATCTCGGCAGCGAGCCGCAAAAATGGAAAAAATCATCGAAAACCTCATCCTAACTCCTGTATTTTTTATGTGACATGACTGGTAAAGCGTGGTGAATATTCCCCAGACGACTGAAACTGCCAACGACGACCGGCAAAGTTTATTTCCATATTTTTACGAGTCTTGATCCGCAAAGTTTGTCGAACACATTTCAAAATGTCGGCAGCAAGCTGCGTTATTGAGCCGACGAGCCAATCGGTATGCGTAATTTTGCCCACATGACCTCTAGCAGCCAACAGATTTGAGACGAGCGTAGACAGTGGCTGGAAGGATGGAATGACATCATTTTATAATCCAATCGTATCCTCCGTTTTATTTTGCCATCCATTCAAGGTTATTTCCTGTCTAGAAAGGTGAAAGGTCGCTCTTTCCAACGAGAGGTCAAACATGAAAATTGGCCGAGAAAAACTCGAGAAAAACGCTGTCAAATGCGGTCGAAAAAAGACGATTTCTCCGTTGGATTTTGATGTTTTTGAGTCGAGAAAGCCGGGGAAAGCGCATTCTCTCGCAGTAAAACCTAATTTTGTATGCTATTTTATTTATTTTGCTATAAAACTAGAGCAAATAACACTGGAGTGTGTCTTGTGGAGACAGGTTTCTTATGTTTTTCTGCAAATCTCGGACGCAAACGCAATTTCTAGCATTCCAAAGACAACATATACAAATTTTAACAGTTCTCAGGGAATTGATCGTCAGCAGGTCACTTTTGTCAGGGGAAATAATCGGTGAAAGGGTTAAACAAAATATGTTTCTGTGGATTCATTCTATGTGTTTTATATTGAACCATTTTATTGCAAATATTTGCATTTGAAAACTTCCTTCCACCAAAATTTGGGGGAAATCCTTGCCTGGTCACCCGACACGATCCTTTAAAGAGGCATCAGAATGAAATGAAATATAAAAAAAATGAATAAAAATGTTGTAGTAACAGTCAAGGCTTGGAAAATATGGAAGTTAAATAATGCATAAAAACTAGTGTTATTTGTGAATCCTATCATTGGAAGACCATATCATTTTAAAGCAACTGAACATTTGTGTACATAAGGCAGAACCTTCCAAACCCTCTAGTGTGTGAGTGGATTCAATAGGCGGAAATGAAGTGTCGCATACCAAAAATTAGGTCAAGGTCAAAGGTCACTTTGACCCCAAAATTAGGAAATTTTTAAAAATAACATTTTTTTTGTGTCAGTAGATACAATAGGGGGACACGATGTGTCACATACAAAAATGTAGGTCAAGGTCAAAGGTCAATGCCACTGTGACCCCAAAATTGTGAAATTGTTAAAAAATCATGATTTTTTGTGTCCATTGAGAAATTACGGGGAGACGGTTTGTCATGTACCAAAACTTAGGTCAAGGTCAATAGTCAAGGTCACTGTGACTCCAGAATCAAGACATCTTTGAAAATTACTTTTTTTTTGTGTCAGTAGATACATTATGGGGACATGATGTGTCACATACCAAAATGTAGGTCAAGGCCGAACGTCAAGGTCACTGTGACCCCCAAAATCATGAAATTCATGAAAATCATGATTGTGTCCATTGATACATTGAGGGAAGACGGTGTGTCATGTACCAAAATTTAGGTCACGGTCACTGTGACCCCAAAAGCAGAAAATCATTAAAAATAACGTTTTTCTGCCAGTAGATACATAAGAGGGACATGATGTGTTTACATACCAAAATGTGGGTCAGAGGTCAAGGTCACTGCGACCCCAAAATCAAGAAATCATTAACAGTCACATTTTCATATGCCTGTCAAAGACGAGGTCGTGTAATGCGATGTTGCGTTCTGTCCATTCATCCATTAACATTTGTTGTCCATGCGATATCTCTAGTTTCACGGTATGGATTGGTACCAAACTTGTGTACATTTTGAGATCAATTTGTCCAAGGTCAAGGTCACATTCCCTCAAAACTGAATCAGGTTTGGCTGATTATATGTGTTAGGTTGGAATAGTTCTCTCCCCTTTATGTATATGGAGTTGTCTCCCATGTGTGAAACAGATACATTTAGCTAAACTGTTATGAAACGAGAGATCCTGAAGGATCTTGGCGCCCACCATTGTCCGATAATTGTAAGCTAATGACTAGAGGATCTTTTTGTCCATTGTTACTAAGAACAGACGATTGATTTGTAATTTTGTTTACAGAATTTCGAATCTGAGTGAAAAAGATCGAAAAAGGCCACTGAAAAACACCAAGATATAATCTAAGTTTCAGGAGTTTCAAGATTTCTAGAAACTTTACTTATGTCGGTTGTTATAATACAAGAGAAATGAGCAAAGTTAGTCTGAAAGTGAATGTACATGTATGGAGGATTATTCGCCTTTGTTTCGTAGTATTTTTTTTTATTTATCTTTTTGAGCGTGTCATCATTGGGTACTGGAAGCGAAGACCAATCTCTTTGACACTTTGGCATGAGCTATGAAACATACTTAAGATTTTATAATTAGGAACGAATGTTAATTCTGTTCTGTTTATTGGGCTATTTTGAGATATCTCTTTTAAGATACCATGCTCGAAAATAGTAAGATCCGCGCAGTAATGTTGAAACTTCAAAAGTGCCTGGATCCTGATTATCTCCATTGGATCGAAACATGCAGTAGTCTACAGTTGTCGAGTTGTGACGTTGAGTCACAAGAGTGACATCCCTTCATGTAGCCGACCCGCCCGCAGATGAAAGGGTGGAGCAGTTCACTTGCTACTGCATGGACTAAAGAAAGCTGATTTAAAATTTGAAGAAATACATTTTAATTCCGAATTATTTGAACTCCTTGGTATGGAAGGTGAAGGTACGGATATTCTCTATAGTCAATATATAGAATATGCCCCACCGTTTGATCCGCCGACTCTTGCGATGCAACGTCACATCTCGAGAATACCAAATTAATTTGGAGCGTAACTTGGATTTTCGAATCGGACCAAAAAGGTATCTTGCACTACTAGGCCCCATGTGGGACCTGTGTACCAAATTCCAGAAAGATCCATGAAATATTTCCCAAGAATTCACGGTAACAATGTTTCGAGGGGAAATTCAAGATGGCCGCCTTGTGGCCATATTGGATTTTCGATTCGGACCGAAAAAGGTACCTTGCACAACTAGACCATAAGGGGAACCTGTGTACCAAATTTGAGAAAGATCCATGCACTTGTTCCTAAGAAATCGCGATAACAAGGTTTTATGGGAAATCCAAGATGGCTGCCTGGTGGCCATATTGGATTTCGGAATCAGACCAAAAAAGGTTTCTTGCACAACTAGACCCCAAGGGGAACCTGTGTACCAAATTTGAGAAAGATCCATGAAGTAGTTCCTGAAAAATCGCGATAACAAGGTTTCATGGGGAAATCCAAGATGGCTGCCTGGCGG
>JAVTVY010033161.1:0-13761 GCA_036873755.1 Hanleya hanleyi | reverse complement strand
ACGACGCATTCGCAACGCGGATGGTCCATCTCTACACCAAATACCTTCCTGCACTGCCCAAAAGGCTCACTTTCGCTAATACTCCTACTGATGACGTCATCGATGACGTCACAGATGCTTCGGACATGCCTCAATTCGGAATGTACACCCCGAGAGCTACAAAATGACACCTCACACGACGCATTCGGACTAAGGATGGTGCATCTCTACACCAATCTCACCCTCACGCACCCACAAAATGTCCACTTTCGCTACTACTCGTACCGATGACGTCATCAATGACGCCACAGATGACGCGGACACCCCTCAAATCGGAATGTACACCCCGAGAACTACAAGATGACACCTTCCAGGACGCATTCGAACGGTGAATAGCCCATCTCGACCCCAAATACCTTCATGTACTGCCCGGAAATGTCCACTTTCGCTACTACTCGTACCGATGACGTCACCGATGACGTCACAGATGACGCGAACATCCCTCAAATCGGAATGTACACACCGAGAACTACAAGATGACACCTTCGAGGACGCATTCGAACCGTGAATAGCCCATCTCGATCCCAAATACCTTCATGTACTACCCGAAAATGTCCACTTTCGCTACTACTCGTACCAATGACGTCACCGATGACGTCACAGATGACGCGGACATCCCTCAAATCGGAATGTACACCCCGAGAACTGCAAGATGACACCTTCCAGGACGCATTCGAACCGTGAATAGCCCATCTCGACCCCAAATACCTTCATGTACTGCCCGAAAATGGCCACTTTCGCTACAACTCGTACCGATGACGTCACCGATGACGTCACAGATGACGCGAACATCCCTCAAATCGGAGTGTACACCCCGAGAACTACAAGATGACACCTTTCAGGACGCATTCGAACCGTGATTAGCCCATCTCGACCCCAAATAACTTCCTTCGTTGCCCCAAAATGGCCACTTTACTTACTACAACCAACTGCGCATGCGCAGATTAACGCGACATGCATTCAAAAACACACCATTCTGACTCTACCCCCACACAAGCTTCACTTTGACACCTCACACGACCCATTCGAACCGTGATTAGCTCATCTCTAACCCAAACACACCCCTACATAGCACCCAAAATGCCTGTTTTCTATACTACGGCCAGACTGCGCAAGCGCAGACTATTGAACACGGACGAACCATTAGTGTAGTCAAGTGCTCCTCCACGAGAGCTTCAAAATAAGACCTCACCCGACCCCATTGGACCATGAGTGGCCCACCTAGACTCCAACATGTCCACCCCGTATGGGCCTATACACCCATAGCCATGCAGTATAGGCCTATGGGCCTACCCAGGCCTCGGTGACTTTTTCAAAAATTTCACCGATTCGCTCCGCAACACTTCCTATCGTGTTCTAAATGACGAGACGAGTAAAACGAGACCCCACAACCCTACCGCAAATGTATAGAAGTACGTTTCCCAGGGGGACAAACATTGATCCTATACCCTCAGTATGGGACTATATGGGGTTCGGTGATTTTTTTCAAAAATTTCACCGATTCGCACGGGGACACTTCCTATCATGTTCTAAATGACGAGACGAGTAAAACGAGACCCCACAACCCTACCGCAAATGCATAGAAGTACGTTTCCCATGGGGACAAACATCGGTCCTATACCCTCAGTATGGGACTATATGAGGCTATATCGTACTTTTTTTCAAAAATTTCACCGATTCGCACGGGGACACTTCCTATCATGTTCTAAATGACGAGACGAGTAAAACGAGACCCCACAACCCTACCGCAAATGCATAGAAGTACGTTTCCCAGGGGGACAAACATTGAACCTATACCCTCAGTATGGGACTATATGGGGCTCGGTGACTTTTTTCAAAAATTTCACCGATTCGCACGGAGACACTTCCTATCATGTTCTAAATGACGAGACGAGTAAAACGAGACCCCACAACCCTACCGCAAATGCATAGAAGTACGTTTCCCAGGGGGGCAAACATCGGTCCTATACCCTCAGTATGGGACTATATGAGGCTATATCGTACTTTTTCAAAAATTTCACCGATTCGCACGGGGACACTTCCTATCATGTTCTAAATGACGAGACGAGTAAAACGCGACCCCACAACCCTACCGCAAATGTATAGAAGTACGTTTCCCAGGGGGACAAACATCGGTCCTATACCCTCAGTATGGGACTATATGAGGCTATATCGTACTTTTTCAAAAAATTTCACCGATTCGCACGGGGACACTTCCTATCATGTTCTAAATGACGAGACGAGTAAAACGAGACCCCACAACCCTACCGCAAATGCATAGAAGTACGTTTCCTAGGGGGACAAACATCGATACTATACCCTCAGTATGGGACTATATGAGGCTATATCGTACTTTTTCAAAAATTTCACCGATTCGCACGGGGACACTTCCTATCATGTTCTAAATGACGAGACGAGTAAAACGCGACCCCACAACCCTACCGCAAATGCATAGAAGTGGGTTCCTCTCCCAGTAGGATAAACATTGAACCTATACCCCAGTATGGGTCTATATGGGGCTCGGTGACTTTTTTCAAAAATTTCACCGATTCGCACGGGGACACTTCCTATCATGTTCTAAATGACGAGACGAGTAAAACGAGACAAATGCATAGAAGTACGTTTCCCAGGGGGACAAACATCGGTCCTATACCCTCAGTATGGGACTATATGAGGCTATATCGTACTTTTTCAAAAATTTCACCGATTCGCACGGGGACACTTCCCATCATGTTCTAAATGACGAGACGAGTAAAACGAGACCCCACAACCCTACCGCAAATGTATAGAAGTACGTTTCCAGGGGGACAAACATTGATCCTATACCCTCAGTATGGGACTATATGGGGTTCGGTGACTTTTTTCAAAAATTTCACCGATTCGCACGGGGACACTTCCTATCATGTTCTAAATGACGAGACGAGTAAAACGAGACCTCACAACCCTACCGCAAATGTATAGAAGTACGTTTCCCAGGATGGTCCTATACCTCCCATACCCCATATAGGTATTTTCCCGTAATTTAGGATAAAGTCCGTATTCCGTATTTTTTCAGGAAAATTTTTACATACACCCACCCTGGAACTAGGGGAAGATAACTCTATTGATAGGCAAGCCCCGTTAAGCCCGGCGACCTATATACCCCCCATACCCCATATAGGCATTTTCCCAGGTTTTTCGATAAAGTCCGTGTTCCGTATTTTTTTTCAGGAAAAATTTTACATGCACCCACCCAGCCATCAAATACCCCTTCACCTAGGCTTCACGTTGATACCTCACTCGACCCCATTCGACCATTAGGGGCTCCCCTAGATGCCAAAACGTCTATTTTCATACCCTTGGGCCACCGCGCATGCGCAGAATGACCCTAATTCAACCCCACGCCCAGTCCATCAGATGCCCCTTCATGAATGCTTCACTTTGATACCTCACTCGATCCCATTGGACCATTAGGGGCTCCCCTAGCTCCAAAAAGGCTATTTTCATGCCCTTGGGCCACCGCGCATGCGCAGAAGGCCGATATGTCAATCCCACACCCAGTCCATCAGATGCCCCTTCACGAATGCTTCACTTTGATACCTCACTCGACCCCATTGGACCATTAGGGCTCCCCTAGCTCCAAAACGTCTATTTCCATACCCTTGGGTCACCGCGCATGCGCAGAATGCCGATATTTCAACCCCACGCCCAGTCCATCAGATGCCCCTTCACGAATGCTTCACTTTGATACCTCATACGACTCCATTGGCCCATTAGGGACTCCCCTAGCTCCAAAAAGGCTATTTTCATGCCCTTGGGCCACCGCGCATGCGCAGAAGGCCGATATGTCAACCCCACACCCAGTCCATCAGATGCCCCTTCACGAATGCTCCACTTTGATACCTCACTCGACCCCATTGGACCATTAGGGGCTCCCCTAGCTCCAAAACGTCTATTTCCATACCCTTGGGTCACCGCGCATGCGCAGAAATGCCGATATTTCAACCCCACGCCCAGTCCATCAGATGCTCCCTCACGAATGCTTCACTTTGATACCTCATACGACTCCATTGGCCCATTAGGGACTCCCCTAGCTCCAAAACCGCTATTTCCATACCCTTGGGCCACCGCGCATGCGCAGAATGCCGATATTTCAACCCCACACCCAGCCCATTAGATGCCCCTTCACATAAGCTTCACTTTGATACCTCACTCGACCCAATCGGACCATTTTATCTAGGGACTACTTTTTCTCCGCGGAAGCTTTTTCCAGAGACCGAATCACCGCCAAAACCACGGCCAAACCGCATCACCGCGCATGAATACATTTTTTTTTTTGGTCATACAGGCCGCCATTTTGAACCCACCTCCACTCACCGGTGTCAATCAGTGCACTCTGGTGAGTGGAGGTGGGTTCAAAATGGCGGACTGTGTCGTGGTGTGTGGGACGTAAATAGCCGCCATTTTGAACCCACCTCCACTCACATCCACTCACGCATGCGCTACCCCCAATACCCCCCCAAAACAGGTCGCTGTGACGTAAAAACAGGTTCTCGCGCATGCGCAGTGGGGGGCCACTGGTTCCAAAGACTCTTTACATACTACTATCCATAGTATCACTGATTAAGATGCCATATTAAAAATAGTTAAAGATAGAAATGTCTTTATCGTTACATATCTTTTACTTCTTATTAATACTGTTACAAGAAGTCTTGATTTCGCCTAGCGGTAAAGACAAAAACAGGACTATGTTCCAAAAATATACACAAAGTTAGTGTTTGTAGGAAATATAAAAATACCAGATACTAGATTTATTTATCGGCTTGAAAACAAAAGCTGAAGTTAGTGTGAAACAATTGGTTTGTAGGTTTACAGCTCTCATCTGATTCGTCACGGAGGAACGAATCTGAAAAAAATTATATGTATATAATCCACACAAGCTAAAGATAACTGTCAAAAATACAAGCATCTGGTCCTTCATTCATAACTCAGCCGTCGTTATTTAAAGAATATACGCGTCCATAATCCAAAGACCTTTTCCATATTCCTCATAACAGCATCAGCACCAAATTCTAAAAGACAATCCTAGTTTTCATAAACACAGAATAGTTTCCTGCAAGAGAGAAGCGGTCAACAGTTTTCAATGACCTTTTTTTTTTTTTTTTGGACCTCATTATGTTCCAAAATATCGAATCTGTATCGCTGATCAGTATTCTTAATCCATATGATATTCGTTGTAAAGTCGTCATCCAGAGAATGATGTATATCAGTCATGGTGTGATTGTGAGTGTTCATAAGACCACCATGAAGATCTCGATTTACATGGGTTCGTACAGTACCTAGCCCTGGGTTAAGTGGAATTAGACACGAAACGTAACGCCATAGATCTTGCCTGCTACGCTCGTATTTTGCTATCACGATGCGATATGTATCGCCAAATTGAGAAACTTTGAGTGGAGGCGCTTAGTGGAATAGCCCTGTTTTATAAGTTTCTGCAATACTGTTTTGTGACTTTGATTAAAATCGTCACATTTAACACCGGATCTAGCAAATGCTACTAGGCGAGATATGTATACACCATATGCAGGTCCCACTGGAATATTACTGTCCAGAAAGGGATAGTTTATGATTTCGAAATTGCAATAAAGTCCACGAGAGAGAAGGCCCGTTTCATTTTTATAGAGATATATGTCTAAACATGATGTGCCTACAGGGCTATCTGTAGTTTCCTTGAAATCCAGTGAAGGTGGATATATATCCTTCTCTGCATCATTTATATAGCGATTATCCACAGCAAGAAGATCATCTATGTAGCGTTTGGTGAGAAGGAACGGGCTTTGAATTGATCAGTTCTTAAAAGCGCCTGCATATACATGTAGTGATAATCATAAGAGAACAGATATATGTCAGCCAACAGGGGTGCACAGTTAGTATCCATTGAAATACCTATATGCTGTTGATATATTGTGTTGTCAAATTTCACAAAGATATTTTTAATGAGAAATTCAAGAAACTCTATCAACAAAGAAACATCCCATGAATGATATCCCCTGTATGTCATGTATGTAGAATTGTTAGAGAATGCTTTAAGGACTCTGAAATTAATATATCTGCGATATCTGTGGATACATGTCTGTACAGTACGTGCATGACCTTTAGCATCAAGCTAAGACATTAAGACATTAATGTCCGTAAGACATTTTTTTTTTCAATATCCACATTCAACGCCAGAGCTTTTAGAAATACATGTAATGGCGCAATGCCTTTCCCAAAATGATTTTACCTCCTGAAGGGCCCTCGTCAACAGAATTGAAAGAAGCTTGGCGGTGCAGCTTCTAGAACCAGCTATGAATCCAGCTTTGTGTGGTGATTTATGCAAGTCCAGTATACTTTACTTTGTTATGTCGTTATGATTGGTTGAAAGACAAATACCTCTTTCCTTGAAAAACATATTGTGATTGTTAAATAAATCTTCCAGAGTACTAAATGCAGTGTTGGTGAGCAACAGGAGTTTTGTACCATGTCTGTTATATACCACGAGGGGAAGATTAATTTCTTCTACATGATGGCTGTACATGGATAGTCACACATGTCCAGCTAATCATATCGTAGTTACATGTAGTTGTATTGTCGCTATATAGCTGAAATAGCGTTGAACACGACGATTAAACCTAACTCACTCACTCCTGCAGTTTGGGAGTAAGCAGACCTATTGATGATGATACATGTAGGTTTACGCTCAATTCCTTAACTCTTTACCCCATACGGCCGCCTTTGAGCGCCTTGCACGCTCCCCCATAGAACCGCCTTTGAGCGCCTCACACGCTGCCCCATAGAACCGTCTTTCAGCGTGTCATCGCTGTTCCCATGTGATGGATTACTTTTGCAATTTTTGCGTTTATTTCGAGTAAAACCTAATTAAAACTATACATTTTCAGAAAGCCAAAATTTAAATAAATCTGACTATATAGACTGTTTGTATGTTTTGTAGTAAGGGTAAAATGAAATCGGGAGAGGAACAGAAATAATCGATGGAAAATGCTCGATTAGACACCAAATGTGTTTCGTGTGCTTCAAGGGAAACGTTCGAAAAATTGTAAAACCTGCTTCCAAATTCCTGAATATTTCACGTAACGCGAGTATAAACTACCAAAGTATCTAACCTTGATGACTAACTCGTCAAATCTGCCCATCTGAGTTTATTATAAACATTTTCCGGGACCTGTTGATCTCCCGTTTTAAAATTTATCTGCCATTCTTTCACCACGCTGTGTTTCGTGGACCCATGGCCATGGCGACCACGCGCAGATAAACCGACTGCTCCAATCACGCCGGGCCTCTGAAACGGTCGCTCAAGGTCGCTCAAGGTCGCTCAACCTTGGGCCAATCAGTGATGCTGTTTTACTTCACCTTGTTACCAGCCTTCGTTCTCCTTTAGGGAAGTATATGGGACTTTTTCACTTATAGCTCGTTCTATGCCTGCCATCTCATGATGTAACTGCAAAATCCCGAATGTACGGAAAATAAGCTTTACGATGGTATACGATAACACTGGAATTGCAGCGGAACAACAACAACAGAACGCTGCAAAGCGTAGCTAAAATGCGACAATTTCTTCGCTTTTTTCGTGATTTCCAACAGACGGAAAGCAGACACAACACATTTTCTCGCAAGATTACTTATTTTTAGATTAAACGTTGCTGATATTGATATAAAACGTGAACAAATTACGTAGAATGGGCCTGTGGGAGACCATTGGTAAATATTTTTCCACATGACATAGGACATAAAACGAGATATTTTACATCGCTGGAAACGTATGAAAATTGAAATCAGTCCATGGGTTAAGGGGATGGACCGGTAACATACTTGGGTCAACAAATATGGCTGACTTTCACCATAGGCTGTTGAGAATTTGACAATTTCGCCAAAATGCATTCTCACAGGAATGTCAAATTTTCAGGAAATAAATACCACAACACTCTGAATCATGGTAGCGATCTTGTTTACCACGGCATTCAGTTGAGCGATCTTGTTTGGCACGGCATTCAGTTGAGCGATCTTGTTTACCACGGCATTCAGTTGAGCGATCTTGTATGCCACGGCATTCAGTTGAGCGATCTTGTTTGCCACGGCATTCAGTTGAGCGATCATGTTTGCCACGGCATCCAGTTGAGCGATCTTGTTTACCACGGCATTCAGTTGAGCGATCTTGTTTGCCACGGCATCCAGTTGAGCGATCTTGTTTGCCACGGCATTCAGTTGAGCGATCTTGTTTGGCACGGCATTCAGTTGAGCGATCTTGTTTACCACGGCATTCAGTTGAGCGATCTTGTATGCCACGGCATTCAGTTGAGCGATGTTGTTTACCACGGCATTCAGTTGAGCGATGTTGTTTACCACGGCATTCAGTTGAGCGATCTTGTATGCCACGGCATTCAGTTGAGCGATCTTGTTTACCACGGCATTCAGTTGAGCGATCTTGTTTGCCACGGCATCCAGTTGAGCGATCTTGTTTGCCACGGCATTCAGTTGAGCGATCTTGTTTGCCACGGCATTCAGTTGAGCGATCTTGTTTACCACGGCATTCAGTTGAGCGATCTTGTATGCCACGGCATTCAGTTGAGCGATCTTGTTTACCACGGCATTCAGTTGAGCGATCTTGTATGCCACGGCATTCAGTTGAGCGATCTTGTTTACCACGGCATTCAGTTGAGCGATCTTGTTTGCCACGGCATTCAGTTGAGCGATCTTGTTTACCACGGCATTCAGTTGAGCGATCTTGTATGCCACGGCATTCAGTTGAGCGATCTTGTTTACCACGCATTCAGTTGAGCGATCTTGTTTACCACGGCATTCAGTTGAGCGATCTTGTTTGCCACGGCATTCAGTTGAGCGATCTTGTTTGCCACGGCATTCAGTTGAGCGATCTTGTTTGCCACGGCATTCAGTTGAGCGATCTTGTTTACCACGGCATTCAGTTGAGCGATCTTGTATGCCACGGCATTCAGTTGAGCGATCTTGTTTGCCACGGCATTCAGTTGAGCGATCTTGTTTGCCACGGCATCCAGTTGAGCGATCTTGTTTGCCACGGCATTCAGTTGAGCGATCTTGTTTGGCACGGCATTCAGTTGAGCGATCTTGTTTACCACGGCATTCACTTGAGCGATCTTGTATGCCACGGCATTCAGTTGAGCGATCTTGTTTGCCACGGCATTCAGTTGAGCGATCTTGTTTACCACGGCATTCAGTTGAGCGATCTTGTAGGCCACGGCATTCAGTTGAGCGATCTTGTTTGCCACGGCATTCAGTTGAGCGATCTTGTTTGCCACGGCATTCAGTTGAGCGATCTTGTTTGCCACGGCATTCAGTTGAGCGATCTTGTTTGCCCGGCATTCAGTTGAGCGATCTTGTTTGCCACGGCATCCAGTTGAGCAATCTTGTTTGCCACGGCATTCAGTTGAGCGATCTTGTTTGGCACGACATTCAGTTGAGCGATCTTGTTTGCCTCGGCATCCAGTTGAGCGATCTTGTTTGCCACGGCATTCAGTTGAGCGATCTTGTTTGCCACGTCATTCAGTTGAGCGATCTTGTTTACCACGGCATTCAGTTGAGCGATCTTGTATGCCACGGCATTCAGTTGAGCGATTTTGTTTGCCACGGCATTCAGTTGAGCGATCTTGTATGCCACGGCATTCAGTTGAGCGATCTTGTTTACCACGGCATTCAGTTGAGCGATCTTGTATGCCACGGCATTCAGTTGAGCGATCTTGTTTGCCACGGCATCCGGTTGAGCGATCTTGTTTGCCACGGCATTCAGTTGAGCGATCTTGTTTGGCACGGCATTCAGTTGAGCGATCTTGTTTTACGGCATTCAGTTGAGCGATCTTGTTTGCCACGGCATCAGTTGAGCGATCTTGTTTGCCACGGCATTCAGTTGAGCGATCTTGTTTGCCACGGCATTCAGTTGAGCGATCTTGTTTGCCACGGCATTCAGTTGAGCGATCTTGTTTGCCACGGCATTCAGTTGAGCGATCTTGTTTGCCACGGCATTCAGTTGAGCGATCTTGTTTGCCTTCAGTTGAGCGATCCACGGCATTCAGTTGAGCGATCTTGTTTACCACGGCATTCAGTTGAGTGATCTTGTTTGCCACGGCATTCAGTTGAGCGATCTTGTTTGCCACGGCATTCAGTTGAGCGATCTTGTTTACCACGGCATTCAGTTGAGCGATCTTGTATGCCACGGCATTCAGTTGAGCGATCTTGTTTACGGCATTCAGTTGAGCGATCTTGTTTACCACGGCATTCAGTTGAGCGATCTTGTATGCCACGGCATTCAGTTGAACGATCTTGTTTACCACGGCATTCAGTTGAGCGATCTTGTTTACCACGGCATTCAGTTGAGCGATCTTGTATGCCACGGCATTCAGTTGATGTTGTTTACCACGGCATTCAGTTGAGCGATGTTGTTTACCACGGCATTCAGTTGAGCGATCTTGTATGCCACGGCATTCAGTTGAGCGATCTTGTTTACCACGGCATTCAGTTAGCGATCTTGTTTGCCACGGCATCAGTTGAGCGATCTTGTTTACCACGGCATTCAGTTGAGCGATCTTGTTTGCCACGGCATTCAGTTGAGCGATCTTGTTTGCCCGGCATTCAGTTGAGCGATCTTGTCTGCCACGGCATCCAGTTGAGCGATCTTGTTTACCACGGCACTCAGTTGAGCGATCTTGTATGCCACGGCATTCAGTTGAGCGATCTTGTTTGCCACGGCATCCAGTTGAGCAATCTTGTTTGCCACGGCATTCAGTTGAGCGATCTTGTTTGGCACGACATTCAGTTGAGCGATCTTGTTTGCCTCGGCATCCAGTTGAGCGATCTTGTTTGCCACGGCATTCAGTTGAGCGATCTTGTTTGCCACGTCATTCAGTTGAGCGATCTTGTTTACCACGGCATTCAGTTGAGCGATCTTGTATGCCACGGCATTCAGTTGAGCGATTTTGTTTGCCACGGTATTCAGTTGAGCGATCTTGCATGCCACGGCATTCAGTTGAGCGATCTTGTTTGCCACGGCATTCAGTTGAGCGATCTCGTTTGCCACGGCATCCAGTTGAGCGATCTTGTTTGCCACGGCATTCAGTTGAGCGATCTTGTTTACCACGGCATTCAGTTGAGCGATCTTGTATGCCACGGCATTCAGTTGAGCGATCTTGTTTACCACGCATTCAGTTGAGCGATCTTGTTTACCACGGCATTCAGTTGAGCGATCTTGTATGCCACGGCATTCAGTTGAGCGATCTTGTTTACCACGGCATTCAGTTGAGCGATCTTGTTTGCCACGGCATTCAGTTGAGCGATCTTGTTTGCCACGGCATTCAGTTGAGCGATCTTGTTTACCACGGCATTCAGTTGAGCGATCTTGTTTGCCACGGCATTCAGTTGAGCGATCTTGTTTGCCACGGCATTCAGTTGAGCGATCTTGTTTGCCACGGCATCCAGTTGAGCGATCTTGTTTACCACGGCATTCAGTTGAGCGATCTTGTATGCCACGGCATTCAGTTGAGCGATCTTGTTTGCCACGGCATCCAGTTGAGCGATCTTGTTTGCCACGGCATTCAGTTGAGCGATCTTGTTTGGCACGGCATTCAGTTGAGCGATCTTGTTTACCACGGCATTCAGTTGAGCGATCTTGTATGCCACGGCATTCAGTTGAGCGATCTTGTTTACCACGGCATTGAGTTGAGCGATCTTGTTTACCACGGCATTCAGTTGAGCGATCTTGTATGCCACGGCATTCAGTTGAGCGATCTTGTTTACCACGGCATTCAGTTGAGCGATCTTGTTTACCACGGCATTCAGTTGAGCGATCTTGTATGCCACGGCATCAGTTGAGCGATCTTGTTTACCACGGCATTCAGTTGAGCGATCTTGTTTGCCACGGCATTCAGTTCAGCGATCTTGTTTACCACGGCATTCAGTTGAGCGATCTTGTATGCCACGGCATTCAGTTGAGCGATCTTGTTTACCACGGCATTCAGTTGAGCGATCTTGTTTGCCACGGCATTCAGTTGAGCGATCTTGTTTACCACGGCATTCAGTTGAGCGATCTTGTATGCCACGGCATTCAGTTGAGCGATCTTGTTTGCCACGGCATCCAGTTGAGCGATCTTGTTTACCACGGCATTCAGTTGAGCGATCTTGTATGCCACGGCATTCAGTTGAGCGATCTTGTTTGCCACGGCATCCAGTTGAGCGATCTTGTTTGCCACGGCATTCAGTTGAGCGATCTTGTTTGGCACGACATTCAGTTGAGCGATCTTGTTTACCACGGCATTCAGTTGAGCGATCTTGTTTACCACGGCATTCAGTTGAGCGATCTTGTTTGCCACGGCATTCAGTTGAGCGATCTTGTTTGCCACGGCATCCAGTTGAGCGATCTTGTTTACCACGGCATTCAGTTGAGCGATCTTGTATGCCACGGCATTCAGTTGAGCGATCTTGTTTGCCACGGCATCCAGTTGAGCGATCTTGTTTGCCACGGCATTCAGTTGAGCGATCTTGTTTGGCACAACATTCAGTTGAGCGATCTTGTTTACCACGGCATTCAGTTGAGCGATCTTGTTTACCACGGAATTCAGTTATGGGTCAGAGAGAGAAAATTCTCCACAAGTCTATGGGGTAAAGAGTTAACCAGCATCTGATAATTGTAATATTTGCATATGAATATTATATAATTTATTATTTGAAGCTTTGTCTGCTATGACGAATTTACTCTGGAGATTTGCTAGAACTGCTTGCCAATTGAGGTTTCTTAGTACTTATTTTGCTTGGAAAGGGTACTTAACAAAAGAAAAAAAAATTGCCATCTATATATAATGAGTGCAGCAATAACAATTTTACCATAACAATAGTATTTGATGATGGAGAGAAGAAATGTACATTCCTATGAGTCGGCTGCTGTGGGCAAAACCCCCGCCTTGCAATACCATCTCCTTTACGTCTGTGGACACTATTAATTTACAGATTTATCTTTTATTTAACTGAGCAAGAAATTTATGTTCACGGTGATGATGTGACGACTGTGGAATAGATGTGAAATTACAAACATTTGATGTCGTTTGTAATTTATGTGGCCTGTAACCGACATCACATCAATGATAGCAGAACCTCAAGCAGAACAGTGGCGGTTGTTGATCAATGATAGCAGAACCTCAAGCAGAACAGTGGCGGTTGTTGATCTCAAGCAATGGTTGGTGTAACGGGTAATCTTTAGATGTATTTATTTATGACTTAATTATAATCACAGGCCCGCAAAGCAAGAGTTTGGGGGGTGTGGGCGTTGGTATTAGGGTGAAGTGTCGAAATATGGGGTCTCTAGATATAGCCACATGCTTTATATAAATCAACATAAAGGTGAGAAACGGACTTTGGGTGAATCGAGAATAAACAGTTTACTGCAAAACAATACATCAGCATATTCTACAAGTATCACTTTATATATTCCCGTCGTCAAATTAGTAAATTTGTGCATTTTTTACCTTTGCCAGGCGATTCAGAATCCAACGTAAGTGTCCATCCATCTAGGAACAGTCAGATTATGGCGGACTTCGTTCTCAATTCTGATTGGTCAGTCGAGACACGCCTCCGGCAAAAGAGGTCACGCACTGATCAGCTGTCGCGACTGACCAACATGATGTCAATGTGTTGTCGCACCAATGCGCTTTTCCCCCAACATCCAAA
>JAVTVY010033160.1:0-149706 GCA_036873755.1 Hanleya hanleyi | reverse complement strand
GTAGTCTCCGTCTCACGGTGGACAAAAAGCGTCTGGCGAAGGACAGCTCCATCCTAAGCCCTATCATGAGCTAGTACAAATGTTAACGCAGCCGTCCCCACACGGACAACAGAAGTCTCCGTCTGGGGAAGGACAGAAGCGTCTGGTGAAGGACAGCTCCAGACGAATCCTAAGCCCTATCCATGCTTCCGGGAAATACAGATTGTAATTCTGTTGAGTTAAATCTCGTGTCTGTTCGTGTCTTTAATAGATATATCTGTGTCATCCACGCTGATTAGATACAACATTGGCGACTGAGGATAAGTTTACAACAGTTTGGAACTATGGCAGCAGCAATTCTGAGTGAATTGGGCGGTATTTCGAACTTTGATTGTACTGGCGATGCCTCGAATATTGGACCCCGTTGGAAACGCTGGAAAAGAGCTTTTGAACTTTACATAGAAGGGAAAGGAGTGACCGACGATGGTCAGAAAAGAGCTCTTCTATTACATTGCGCAGGAATGGATGTCCAGGATGTGTTTTACACGCTTCCGGAAGGAGAAGGAGAAAATCCGTACGAGGAAACTATGTCAGCGTTGGACAAACACTTCACACCGCAGGTAAATGTACCTTATGAAAGACATTTGTTCAGAAACATGACACAGTCAGACACAGAAACTGTTGAACAATTTATCACGAAACTGAGACAACAATCAGAAACGTGTGAATTTGGGGAAAACTTAAATGAGCAACTCAGGGATCAAGTCATTGAAAAATGCCAGTCTCACAACCTGAGAAGGAAATTGCTCGAGAAAGGGAGAACATTGACATTAGAACAGTTATGTGACATTAGTCGAGCAATGGAATTATCTGAAAAACAGGCAAGAAATATGGAGGGGATCAAAACTGAAGTTAACAGGGTACAAGTTCAAAAACACAGTTACCAAGGTTACCGAAGGTCAGAAAGTTATGGTCATAAAAACAGCGGCAATGCAGATTCGTGGAGACAAATTACATGCTATCGATGTGGGAAAATTGGACACATCAGTAAGGACAAAAATTGTCCAGCCCTAGACCAGGAATGCAGGAAGTGTCAAAAGAAAGGACATTTCGAAAAATGCTGTAAAACAAAATTCCAAAAACATGACAAGAAAAACTGGAGGGGAAAGAAAACAGGTGTTCATCACATACGCGACCATGACAACATGCTAGACGATCATGAATATGCATTTAGCATACAGTCAAGCGGCAATTCCGGATTCTCTCACAATAATTTGAAGACAAGCGGCAATACCGGTTTCCATGATAATAAGTTGAAGGCAAACAGCAACACCGGGTTTTCTGATCAAGAACATACATTTAATGTAGATTCTGAATGCAGCAACACTGGGAAACAGTCTGTTGTTATTGGAGGGGTAAGAGCCTCTATGATGATAGATTCTGGTGCTAGCTGTAACATTTTAGGCAGAGACTTGTGGGAAAATCTGAAAAAGAAAGGAATAAAATGTGAATCAAGAAAGACTGAGAAACTGTTGTATCCATATGGTAGTTCCAACCCGTTAAAGACTGCTGGAGCATTCACAGCAGATGTTTCTGTAGATGATGGAAACAAAGTTGAGTCGGTAGAGTTCATAGTTATAGAAGGACCAGGTCAGCCTTTACTGGGGAGAGAAACTTCTCTGAAACTTGGTGTCTTAAAACTGGGACCACAGATCAATTCTGTAAATTCTGAGGATGATTTTGTAAAGGAATTCAGCGATTGTTTCCAAGGGCTAGGAAAGCTGAAAAACTTTGAACTGAAAATTCCGATTGATAAATCTGTACAGCCAGTGGCACAGCCTACAAGGAGGATACCTTTTCAATTGAGGGATAAACTGAGCAAAAAGCTAGATGAGTTAGAGAAACTAGAGATCATCGAGCGGGTGGAAGGGCCCACTCCTTGGGTTTCTCCTGTAGTCGTTGTCCCCAAGGCCAATGGAGACATCAGACTATGTGTTGACATGAGGCAGGCCAACACTGCAGTTCTGCGAGAGCGTCACCCTATACCTACTGTAGACGAAATTCTCCAGGACCTGAACGAAAGCACCATTTTCAGTAAGTTGGATATCAAATGGGCATATCATCAGATAGAGTTGAGCCAAGAATCACGTGAAATTACAACGTTCTCTACACACCAGGGTTTGTATCGGTACCGACGATTGATGTTTGGGGTTAGTTGTGCACCGGAGATGTACCAACGAGTAATTCAGCAAGCACTTCAAGGCTGTGAAGGGGTGAGCAATCTCTTCGATGATGTGATTATTCATGGCCGTACCGTGGAAGAGCACAATCGTCGAGTCCGGAAAGTTCTTCAGAGGATCCGAGAATTGGAACTTACCTTAGTTCCAGAGAAGTGTCAATTTGGAATGTCACAACTTACCTATATGGGGCACGACTTGTCCTCTCGTGGGATTGGACAAACAGATGTGAAGGTTAGAGCTGTAACAGAAGCTAGAGAACCAGAAACAGCCAGTGAGGTAAGGAGTTTTTTGGTACTAGTTAACTACAGTCGAAGATTCATTCCAGATCTGGCTACGGTGTCGGAACCGCTCCGAAATCTTACTAAAAAGGGCCAACCATTTGTTTGGGGTTCCAAGGAGAAAGAATCTTTCCAAGAGCTGAAAAAGCGATCAGCTGATGCTGAAACACTGGTTACTATGACAAGAACGCGCGCATTCAAGTCACCGCCGATGCTAGTCCTGTGGGATTAGGAGCTGTGCTCGTCCAGAACCAAAATGGTGAGAGTCGAGTGATTTGCTATGCTAGTCAGAGTCTGTCAGATGTTGAACGTCGCTACTCCCAGACAGAAAAAGAAGCTTTGGGACTAGTCTGGGCGTGCGAGAAGTTTCATACTTACATTTACGGGATAACGTTTGAACGCCGGATCACAAACCGTTGGAATTCATCTATTCGACCAGATCCAAGCCCAGTGCGCGAATCGAACGATGGGTTCTTCGTTTGCAACCTTACACGTTCAAAGTAAGGCATATTCCGGGAAAAGGGAATATAGCAGACTCGCTGTCCAGATTGACAAGTGCACGTGGACCGGAAAACCAGGATGTGGCTGAGGACTACATTAGATTTGTGGCAGAAAATGCAGCACCAAACAGTGTTCCAATTCGCACTATAGAGCGCGAATCCGCTGTTGATTTGGAATTGTCTGAAGTGAGGAAGTGCATTCGAACTGGGAGATGGACAGATGCACCAGCCGGATACAAGAAGGTGAGGACAGAGTTGACCACACTGGGACAACTTGTTCTGCGAGGGACGAGAATCGTAATCCCTAGAAAGTTGCGTAGTCAAATTGTGAACCTTGCACATGAGGGTCATCAGGGGATTGTCAAAAGTAAGCAGAGACTCAGAAGCAAAGTATGGTGGCCAGCAGTGGACCGTGATATGGAGTATAAATGCCGGTCATGTCACGGATGTCAACTTGTAAGCCAACCCTCCCCACCTGAACCAATCAAGTCAACCATGTTACCATCAGGGCCATGGCAAGCGCTAGCGGCTGATCTGCTAGGACCGCTACCTGATGGAAACTACTTGTTCGTTGTAGTCGACTACTATAGTCGTTTCTTCGAGATTGATGTCATGAAAACGACAACATCTGAGAAACTGATAGAAAGTCTAGAACGGATGTTTTGCACACATGGATATCCCGAAACGCTGAAAACGGATAATGGAGCAAATTTTGTGTCAGAAGAATTTGATACTTACCTGTCCAATCACGACATAGAACACAAGCACACCACTCCATTATGGCCTCAAGCCAATGGAGAAGTGGAAAGACATAACAGGACCTTGCTGAAAGCTATGAAAATCGCGCAGGCTGAGGGTAAGCGGTGGAGGAATGAGCTCCATCATTTCTTACTGGCCTACAGGTCAACACCACATAGCACAACTGGAGTTAGTCCATCAGAGCTATTGTTTGGCAGGACAATACGCACAAATATGCCACAACTGAGTGCAAACTGTGCAACTGACAGCGTGCGAGACCGTGATCGCGAGAACAAACAGATCGCTAAAGACTATGTCGACTCGAAAAGATGTGCACGTGATGACGACATAGTTCCAGGCGACACTGTTCTACTTGAACAGAAGCGAAACAACAAACTATCGACACAGTATGCCAATATTCCATTTGAAGTAGTAGACAGATTTGGCAACCATGTCACAGTGAGATCACCTGAAGGTGTACAATACAAGCGTAATACTTCGCATGTGCACAAATACTACCGTGATCCAGAGTGTACTTACCGTCGTGTTGGAGAACATTCTCCAGGGATTGACATTCCTTCGGATGATGACGATGAGAAAGAAGTCGGCGTACCGTTCTCTCAACCAAGTGTTGTGCAACGGAATAGTAGTAGTGTTACTGTTCCTACAACCCGTCCACAGCGAGAGAGACGACCCCCTACGTATCTGAACGATTATAATCTAACTTAGAACTGGAAGACTTAAAAGGGCACAATAATCCCTGTCTTGCCAGCGAGGTATTGGGCAGTCTACCCAACCTCCTATTAGGGTATTATTCCTATCAGTTAATGTTCACAGTTTATCGAGTTCAGTGTTAACAGTTAACGATCACGTATTATTACAGATTGTTTGATTGGCAATCATTTGATCGCTGGAATGAACAGTAATTTAGTCAAATGCCAAGACTCATAAGTGATTGAATTATAAAAAAAAGAAGAAAAAAAAGAATTGGTTTTAATAGTGTGATAAATCATTTGGATATTTCTTATAAAATGCAAGAGACGATTTGCAGGACAAACAACAAAGACTCTAATGTTGTTGAGATGATAGTTTATTCCAAGATCAGATTATACATTCAGTTTGAACATAAGGAGGGATGTAATGTATTGAGCAATTACGAAGTCCTGTCCGTATTCTATACAAGAGTCCGTTCCGGGACTTGGTTATGAATTTGTATGTTGTTGGACCGCATGCTTCCGGGAAATACAGATTGTAATTCTGTTGAGTTAAATCTCGTGTCTGTTCGTGTCTTTAATAGATATATCTGTGTCATCCACGCTGATTAGATACAACATAGGGAATACCAAAATTCGTTACAATATCATCGAATTCGGCGTAGCAAATCAAATTAACGGTGCTGTGGAGGGCTCGTTCAAGTGCATTTCCAACCGTAGGTTGCGTTGCTGGCGAGGTACAGCTGATGGTCGTTCTCAAAGGCTTGGTTGTTGTCGAAACAAAACAATATGTATCCAATAGAGAAGTCATCCCGACTAATTTGGTTCCATTTGTCCTTTTGACCTGTCGCCGCAAATAGAATCTGGTAACTCCGGACGAAATTATTATCCCGTCCAAAGATCGATGTTAGGGCCGTAGCCGGTACCTTTTCCCCCTCGACATCCAGGCCCACAGAGCTGATGTTGAAATTTTTTAAGTAAAATGGTTTTCCGAGTAGGCCCCTTTGAAACTGGTATTCCCTACACAGGTCAGAATCAGTTCCTCCACAAGAATGAATTTTCTTAGTTGGCGCCCAAATTTCCTGGCAGGAAAAGAGGACACTGTGGTTTGCATGGGGTATAGGGCTGGTTTCTTCTCCAAGGCTTTAAGGTGGCCCAACTTTATGACTGGATTCGCTTTAACTTTAAGAAGATACAAAAGTGCGTATTGAATGCGGATCTTACTTATATACCAAACTGGAACATCATCGCTGAACATCAACATAACTTCAGCAAACTGTAGTGTCTATAATGTGCCTGAGATAATCCATCATATGTTTCCAGTGCTCGAGATTCGTGGAAATGCGCGATACTCTGATGGACAAAGTGAATCTGAATATCGCATACTTATAGCAAAATACGATACATGGTCTATGGCGTTACCTTTCGTAATCTGTGGCTAATTCCGTCTAGGGGCCGTATGAACCTATTTACTTCAAGATCCTTATGGTGTTTATATGAACAGTCACAATCAAAGCGTTACCGAGACACATCATTCTCTAGATAACGCCTTAACGTCCGTCTCAACGCCTCGACGCCCTATCTTAACTCATTAACCCCCTATCTTAACGCCTGAAGGCCCTAGCACAACGCCTTAATGCCCTGTAGTAACGCCTTAACACATTGTCAGCCGTCTAATCACACGCACATGCTTTGACTATTGGCCTCTGACCCTTGGTGAATGTGACGTCATCACCGGAAGTGACGTCAACACCGGGAGTGTCGTCTACATGTGGATGTGTGCTCACCTGGTGGTTCCACAAGTGACGTCCGCACCGAAAATGGCGTCATCACCGGAAGTGGTGTCATCGCACGCATATCGGCTCACATGCCGTGTCAGCATCTCAACATACCCTTCAGCGTTTCTAGACCCATCAGAGCTTTCATGGTCCAGGTGGCCCCACCAGGTGGACGAACATGCGTGTGATGACGCCACTTCCGATGATTACGTCAATTCCGATCGTAACGTCACTTGTGGCACCACGAGTTGAGCACACATCCACACGGAGACGTCACTCCCGGTGGTGACGTCACTTCCGTCAATGACGTCACATTCATCAAGTGTTAAGGGCCATTGGTGAAGCATGTGCGTCTGATTCGATGGTTGGCAATGCGCGAAAGCTTTACGATATGGCGTTAAGGAGTTGTGCTAGGGCGTTAAGGTACGACGTTAAGGTACGACGTTAAGGCGTTAAGATAGGGTGTTAAGGCGTTGGGATGGGAGTTGAGGCGTAACAACGGGCGTTGACGGGCGTCACTGCATTTCGATGAATTAGTGTTAATTCAATGGGTAATCTAGATCCATCAGAGCTTCTGAGCTATTTCATCAGGGCGTTGAAGCGTTAAACTTGGCGCTGTTGTGCGTTAAACAACGCACAAAAAAATAGATCACCAGCTAGTGTGCTATAAAAGGGGAGCGGCCTGACCTTTTTAGCTGACACTCTCTCAACCACAAAGATGTTCACTTGTACTATCTGCACGAAATCATTCACTGGTCTGCACAACTTGCGCCACCATAAGTCTACCAAGCAGGACGGAACCGCCCATAATAGTTGCAAGATATGTACACAGTCAGCTACATGGAAGCCACCTTCAACGACCAACCTAAGGCCTTCAAATTGGATGTTGCTTTTGGGTACATCTTATGCTATAAGATGACGGGGCAACTGCGCTATTTCTATTCCAGTGCCAACAACCACGTGTACGACCATTTACCAATCGTGCGTCATTGAATACGACGCTGACCCAACTAGAGATCGTGAGTAGTATAGTCTCCGCATTTAAAGTCACATTGACCTCATTATTTGTTCCCCCGGGTAAAAATTGAGGTGGAACTTTGTCACGTGACGATCATGTGATCGATGGGGGAAACTACTTCCAACACAGAAGAGTTCCAATCTAGGGGGAGGTAACTCCGAGTCACTATAGTTCCGGCAAAGGGTCCCTGAGCATGTAATCTTCCGCGGTGATGCGGTCTGGTGGTGATGCGGTCGCGGGAAAAAGCTTCCGCGGAGAAAAAGTAGTCCTCAGACTTCAAATACGCTGCATGGTCCGATTGGGTCGAGTGAGGTATCAAAGTGAAGCATTCGTGAAGGGGCATCCAGTCATGGGTGGGTGTATGTAAAATTAGAATTTTTTCCCGAAAATATAAAAAGCGGAATACGGACTTTACTCCTAAAATAGTGGAAAACACCTATCAACCCTAGCCAAAAGAGGTCATATCGGTCCCCGGGCACATTGGGACCTGCCTATCAAGTCAATGGGGTGGGTGCATGTAAAATTAGGATTTTTTCCCGAAACTATAAAAAGCGGAACACGGACTTCACCCCTAAAATAGGGGAAAACCCCTATCAACTCTAGCCAAAAGGGCTAATATCGGTCCCCGGGCTTATCGGGGCCTGCCTATCAAGTCAATGGGGTGGGTGTATGTAAAATTAGGATTTTTTCCGAAAATATAAATAGCGGAACTCGGACTTTACCTCTACAATAGGGGTCTGCATTATACCATATATAAGGGAAAATGCCTGTATGGGGTATGGGAATGGTCATTCTTTTTTTTTCGTGGGCTTTACTATGGGTTGTGGGGTCTCGTTTTTCTCGTCTCACCAAGAAAAACACGATGGGAGGGGTCCCGGAGCGAAGCGGTGAAATTGTTGGAAAATGTCACCGTGGTCTGTATATAGGCCTATAGGCTGGCTATGGGGGGTATAGGTCCAACCTGGAAAATTCACACACGTTCATTGTGATATGGGTTGTTTGATCTTGTTTTTCACGTCTCGTTATTTAGAACACGATGGGAAGGGTCCCGGAGCGAAACGGTGAAATTTTTGGAAAAGTACCAAATAGCCCATATAGCTCCATACTGGCTATAGGGGTATAGGTCCAACCTGGGAAATTCACACACGTTCATTGTAATATGGGTTGTGGGGTCTTGTTTTTCTCGTCTCGTTATGTTGAACACGATGGGAAGGGTCCCGGAGCGAAACGGTGGAATTTTTGGAAAAAGTTCACCGAGGGCTGGCTATGGGAGGGATAGATCCATCCAGGGAAATTCACACACGTTCATTGTGATATGGGTTGTTTGGTCTTGTTTTTCACGTCTCGTCATTTAGAACACGATGGGAAACGGTGTGTGTGTGTGCATGTGTGTGTGTGCGCCTGCGTACAATGACGTCACTTCCGAGCAGCGCTGGGGTCAAAGGTTACTTCCGGACTATAGGAACACTTGTGAAAGTGTAGATCTTTCTTCCTCTCGTCTGTCTGTATCATGGCACACGGCGACACACACACCTACACACCGACGTATACACACACACATGCTGCATACACACACACGCACACGCACACACACACACACGCACACGCACACACACACATACACACAGACGCAGACACAGGCACACAGGCACACACAAGCATACACGCACACGCACGCACACGCACATACCTGGTGCACCCTGTACTCTATAGCCCGTAGGGCATATGGTACACCACCAGGAACTGACCGTTGACCCCTGTGCGCGCTAGCAATACCGGATAAAAATTGCGCGCAGTGGTCAAAGGTGAGTTCCTGGTACCCTGGTGTACACTATGCCCTACGGGCTATAGGGTACAGGGTGCACCAGGTATGTATGTGTGTGTGTGCGCCTGCGTACGATGACGTCACTTCCCAACCTGTAACCATCTCGGTCATCTATACGCGGTAAGACTGACCCTGGGATCGTGTGTATCCATTTCAGACTACTTTTGGCAACTGCTAGAGGGTATTTGTCTTCCAACCAATCATAGCGACATACCAAAAATATACTGGACTCCCAAAATGCATAAATCACCATACAAAGCTAGATTCATAGCTGGTTCTAGAAGCTGCACCACCAAGCTTCTTTCAACCCTATTGACGAGGGCCCTTCAGGAGGTAAAAGCATTTTGGGAAAGGTATTGCGCCACTATTTTCAAGAACTCTGGCGTTGAATGTATGTGGATATTGAAAAACTCAAAATGTCTTACGGAAGAACTTGATGCTAAAGGTCACATACCGTACAGACATGTATCCACATGGGATTTCTCGACTCTCTATACTACAATCCCTCATCAGGACCTTATTGACCGTATAAGTTCATTAATAGTATCTGTGTTCAAGAAAACTGATCGTAGATATATTAATGTCGGAAGCCATAACGCATTCTTTAGCTCGACTACATACAGGAGATATCATTCATGGGATGTTTCTTTGTTTATAGAGTTGCTTGAATTTCTCATTAAAAATATCTATGTGAAATTTGGCAACACAATATATCAGCAGCATATAGGTATTCCAATGGGTACTAATTGTGCACCCCTGTTGGCTGACCTGTATCTGTTCTCTTATGAATATGACTATATGCAGGCGCTTTCAAAAACCGATCCATTCAAAGCCCGTTCCTTCTCATTCACCAAACGCTATATAGACGATCTTCTCGCTGTGGATAATCGCTATATAAATGACGCAGTGAAGGATATATATCCACCTTCACTGGATTTGAAGGAAACCACAGATAGCCCTACAGGCACATCTTATTTAGATCTCTATCTCTATAAAAATGAAGCGGGCATTCTCTCTCGTCGACTTTATGACAAAAGAGATGATTACAATTTCGACATCGTAAACTATCCCTTTCTGGATAGTAATATTCCAGTGGGACCTGCATATGGCGTATACATATCTCGCTTAGTAGCATTTGCTAGATCCTGTGATAAATGTGATGATTTTAATCAACGTCACAAAACATTGTTGCAGAAACTTATAAAACAGGGCTATTCCACCAAGCGCCTCCACTCAAAGTTTCTCAAATTTGGCGATACATATCGTATGCTGATAGCAAAATACGAACGTAGCGTGCAAGATCTATGGCGCTACGTTTCGTAGCATGTGTCTAATTCCGCTTAACCCGGGGCTAGGGGCCGTATGAGCCCATGTACTTCAAGATCTTCATGGTACTCATATGAACAGTCACAATCAAAGCGTGGCTGAGGTACATCATTTTTAGATGACGACTCTATAACGAATATTATGGATTAAGAATACTGATCAGCGATACGGATTTGATATTTTGGAACATCATGATGTCTTGCCGGCATCATTGAAAATTGTTGACCACTTCTTTCTTGCAGGAAACAAGCCTATGTTTATGTATACTTTTGTCTTTTGAATTTGGTGCTAATACTGTTATATGGAAATGGAATAGGTCTTTGGATTATGGACGCGGATATTCTCTAATGGACGACGGCTGGATTATGAATGACGGACTAGACGCTTGTAATCTATACGCGGTAAGACTGACCCTGGGATCGTGTGTATCCATTTCAGGCTACTTTTGGCAACTGCTAGAGGGAATTTCCAGAAATCAATACCACGTGACTTCGTCAGCCAATCAGCTAAAGTCTACCGACGTCACCCCAACGTAACCCGCCATTTTCGAGTCATGTGATGATCTACTTGTTCAAAATTACAGATCTACCACACCTCTTGGATGATACGAAAGTTATTCATACCTATATATTTTGTAAGCCCAGGCAATATCTGTTTCCGGGGTATGTATGAAAACCTGTAATTTATCGGAGTTTTTGAGTCTGTTCTCCGCCGGATGAAGGCCGAACAGAATCCGGTAAAACACCGGATGTCGCTCCGCGATAATGGAGACACACGATTCGCAAGCCATCTTATGGATGGCGAAGTGTACGCAAATGGTCACTTCCGAGCAGCGCAGGGGTCAAAGGTTACTTCCGCACAAGGAACACTTGTGAACGTGTAGATCTTTCTTCCTCTCATCTGTCTGTATCATGGCACACGGCGACACACACACCTACACACAGGCGTATACACACACACATGCTGCATACACACCCACGCACACACACGCGCGCATACTCTCATTGGGCCTTGTGCCGCTAGGTCAAAAGGGCTCGAAATGCGCTTTTATACTACCAATCCTTCCTTCACTCCCCTAAAATGCCCACTTTCGTTACTACTCGTACTGATGACGTCACCGATGACGTCACAGATGCTGTGGACATCTCTCAAGTCGTGGTCTACACCCCGAGAGCTACAAGACGACACCCCCCACGACGCATTCGGACCAAGGATGGTCCATCCCCACCCCAAATCCCTTTCTTCACCGCCCCAAAATGCCCACTTTCGCTACTACTCCTACTTATGACGTCATCAATGACGTCACAGATGACGCGAACATCCCTCAAATGGGGCTGTACACCCAGAGAGCTACAAGATAACACCTCCCACGACACAATCGGACCAAGGATGGTCCCTCTCTACTCCAAATACCTTCCTGCACTTTCCTAAAATGTCCACTTTCGCTACTACTCGTACTGATGACTTCACCGATGACGTCACAGATAACGGGAACATCCCTCAAATGGGGCTGTACACCCAGAGAGCTACAAGATAACATCTCCCACGACACAATCGGACCAAGGATGGTCCCTCTCTACCCCAAACACACCTCCACGCACCCCCAAAATGGCCACTTTAATGATCTGCGCATGCGCAGGTTGACGCGACTTGCACTAAAAAACACGCCAGTCTGACTACCCCACACAAGCTTTACTTTGACACCTCCCAAGACCTATTTGGACCCATAGTGGTCCATCTCTACCCCAAACACACCCCCACATACCCCCAAACATGCCTGCTTTCTATATTACGGCCAGACTGCGCATGCACAGAGTATTGAAGACGGACGAACCATTAGTCCAGTCGGATGCTCCTCCACGAGAGGTTCAAAATAAGATCTCATACGACACCATAGGATCATTAGGGGCTCACCTAGACCCCAAAACGTCCACCCAGTATGGGCCTATACATCCATAGCCAGTATGGGGCTATATGGGCTATATGGTATTTTTCCAAAAATTTCACCGTTTCGCTCCGGGACCCTTTCCATCGTGTTCTAAATGACGAGACGAGAAAAACAAGACCCCACAACCCATTTCACAATGAACGTGTGTGAATTTCCCAGGTTGGACCTATCCCGCCCATAGCCAGTATGGAGCTATATCGGCTATATGATACTTTTCCAAAAATTTCACCGTTTCGCTCCAGGACCCTTCCCATCGTGTTCTGAATGACGAGACGTGAAAAACAAGACCAAACAACCCATATCACAATGAACGTGTGTGAATTTCCCAGGATGGACCTATCCATCCCATAGCCAGCTTATTAGTCCAGCAGTTTGGTGAATATTTTGGGGTGAATTGTGCCATTTTGGCAACAAGCATGAAATTTTCACCAATGATAGTCATTCACCTATTAAAAAAGATAGGATATGGGGCCATTTGAAAAAATCCAATATGGCCGCCATTTCCAAGATGGCCGCCGCTCCATACGAATTTTCTTATGAATTGCTGTACAACTTGTGTTTTTCGTCTTACAGCTTTGAGTTGTGATGTATTTTATGAGGGAATATGCACTCGACAATCTAGACTCGATTGACACTTAAAAATCCAAGATGGCCGCCACTCCATAAGAATCTTCTTATGCAATGCTGTACAACTTGTGTTTTTCGTCTTACAGCCAGGGTAAAGAATAGAATGTTGCACACCAGTAGTTAAGAGAACTGTCTACTGCATGAGGATGACTAATCACGTTCACAGTCACCACTGCAGGAACACAGGCTGGTACATTTGAGTTCTGCTTTTACACATTTGCAGCGCCCGCGGCATCCATTCGTCAGTTTACAGCCACATTTGATCAACTGCTGATGTGTGAAGAAACGTTCATATACACACCCACTTTCTCGGGGTGTTCTGACCCTTGTGTGAAGAGATGTTCATATACACACCCACTTTCTCGGGGTGTTCTGACCCTACACCTGGCTGAGTATAGGAGTTATTATAACATCACTATATGTACTAACATGTACCTCAGAGCAGTTGTTTCGGATAATTTCGGAAAATATCTTATGTATATCCCAGGCATATCTCTCATCAGGGGCCAAGCCTAATCATGAATATATTTAACTATTCACGATAAATACTCTCATATTCTCGTAGATATAGTGATGCCGGAGTTACCCACGGGGTGAAATCTTACATTATTTTAGATTTACACTCTTCTTCTGTGTTACTGTTGTCTGTGCTGCACACGTTGTGTAATCGTTTATTAATTTCGATTCACACATATCTTGTTTTTCTCTTCTTTCTTGCTGACTGTTCTTCTCACGTGCCAGTGTATTTTAGCAATATACTTAATGGAGTGGCACGATCCCGGCATGGTTGTCACAGGAGATTCTGATTATGCTTCGAAAAACATCTCGAACCTGATAGCATATTCTTACTATTTCTCAATCCAGGTGTCGGAACATGAATCTCTTAAAGAGATATTAAATACGGGTCATGTTCATTTCAGGATGTCAGCCGCTGTCTGCATTCCGTCTCTCAGTGTTTGTAGTCTGTGGGAACATGATTCTCACTTAAAGAGATATTAAATACGGGTCATGTTCATCTCAGGATGTCAGCCGCTGTCTGCCTTCCGTCTCTCGATGGTTGTAGTCTGCGGGGCCATCTAACACTGTCGCAAGCCGTCAGTTGAATGATGAAACTCCAGGTGGCATGGCCCAGTCGGTACATGGCGCGAATGATATAATTGGCTATAAGAAATCGTCCGTCACCCGCTGATTGGCACAGAATCGCTCTGACTGATTGGTTGAAATGCCGGCACCTGATTGGTTATTTTGACACCCACTGCAGAAGGCATTGTATGCTACAATCCTCTCAAGCTCAACGTGTAGATGTATACGTGGGCCAGCGTCAGGCGCTATGATTAAACCCAGTATGTCGTATCAGCGTATATATTGTTAAAGCTCAATATATAAACACCTGCACCGCAATCTGATGTTTCAGCTGGTCCACTTCTTCAAGACTGGTACGCACGTGGTTGTAATAAGAGTATACTTGACCTTGTTGACAACATCCAGCTTCACATCTCCTAATGGAGAATGACAAAGCACGATTGAATGAGAGATAAATAAATATCCGAAACAACACGCTCTTGAAGGGCTCAACATGATATCATATAGGTCAGCGCTGAGACCCCCAATTAATATTGGTAGGGCTGATCATATACATCTATTATATGTATATATGGCTGTAGTCATAACACAAACAAACAAACAAAGCACGTAGATCGCTGCACCTCTTCAAAGTGGACGGACACATAGATTCAACTGACGGCTTGCGACAGTGTTAGATGTTCCCGCAGACTACAATCATCGAGAGACGGAAGGCAGACAGCGGCTGACATCCTGAAATGAACATGACCCGTAATTAAAATATCTTTTAGTGAGAATCATGTTCCCACAGACTACAAACATTGAGAGACGGAATGCAGACAGCGGCTGACATCCTGAAATGAACATTACCCGTATTTAATATCTCTTTAAGTGAGATTCATGTTCCGACACCTGGATTGAGAAATAGTAAGAATATGCTATCAGGTTCGAGATGTTTTTCGATGCATAATCAGAATCTCCTGTGACGACCATGCCGGGATCGTGCCACTCCGCTAAGTATATTGCTAAAATACACTGGCACGTGAGAAGAACAGACAGCAAGAAAGAACAGAAAAACAAGATATGTGTGAATCAAAATTAATAAACGATTACACAACGTATGCAGCACAGACAACAGTAACGCAGAAGGAGAGTGTAAATCTAAAATAATGTAAGATTTTAGCCCGTGGGTAACTCCGGCATCACTATATCTACGAGAATATGAGAGTATTTATCGTGAATAGTTAAATATATTCATGATTAGGCTTGGCCCCTGATGAGAGGTATGCCTGGGATATACATAAGATATATTCCCGAAATTATCCGAAACAACTGCTCTGAGGTACATGTTAGTACATATAGTGATGTTATAATAACTCCTATACTCAGGCAGGTGTAGGGTCAGAACACCCCGAGAAAGTGGGTGTGTATATGAACATCTCTTCACACAACTGTTGTACATCCTTCTTGGGCGGCCATCTTGGGTTTTTCACGTGCCAATTGGTTTGACATCATCCACGGCATAATTCCTCATAGAATGTCTCTGAATCCGAAGATGGAAGACAAAACACACAGTTTCTAGTATAATTCTTAAGAAAATCCTTACGAAATGGCGGCCATCTTGAAAATGGCGGCCATATTGGATTTTTCAAATGGCCCCATATCTAATTATTTTCTGTTAGTCAAACTCTATCATTCCTGAAAGTTTCATGCTTGTTGCCAAAATGGCACAATTTTTTCACCAAACTGCTGGACTATATAGGCCTATACAGTATACGGACCTCGGTGAACTTTTTCCAAAAATTCCACCGTTTCGCTCCGGGACCCTTCCCATTGTGTTCTACATGACGAGACGAGAAAAACAAGACCCCACAACCCATATTACAATGAACGTGTGTGAATTTCCCAGGTTGGACAAATACCCCTATAGCCAGTAGGGAGCTATATGGGCTATATGGCACTTTTCCAAAAATTTCACCGTTTCACCCTTCCCATCGTGTTCTAAATGACGAGACGTGAAAAACAAGACCAAACAACCTATATCACAATGAACGTGTGTGAATTTTCCAGGTTGGACCTATACCTCCCATAGCCAGCCTATAGGCCTATATACAGACCTCGGTGACTTTTTCCAAAAATTTCACCGCTTCGCTCCGGGACCCCTTTTCTTTTGGTGAGACGAGAAAAACGAGACCCCACAACCCATAGTAAAGCCCACGAAAAAAAAATTAAAAAAAATTGACCATCCCCATACCCCATACAGGCATTTTCCCTTATATTGTATAATGCAGACCCCTATTGTAGGGGTAAAGTCCGAGTTCCGCTTTTTATATTTTCGGAAAAAAATCCTAATTTTACATACACCCACCCCATTGACTTGATAGGCAGGCCCCGATAAGCCCGGGGACCGATATTAGCCCTTTTGGCTAGAGTTGATAGGGGTTTTCCCCTATTTTAGGGCTAAAGTCCGTGTTTCGCTTTTTATATTTTCGGAAAAAAATCCTAATTTTACATGCACCCACCCCATTGACTTGATAGGCAGGCCCCGATAATCCCGGGGACCGATATTAGCCCTTTTGGCTGGAGGAGATAGGGGTTTTCCCCTATTTTAGGGGTAAAGTCCGTGTTCCGCTTTTTATAGTTTCGGGAAAAAATCTTAATTTTACATGCACCCACCCCATTGACTTGAAAGGCAGGTCCCAATAAGCCCGAGGACCGATATGACCCCTTTTGGCTAGGGTTGGTAGGTGTTTTCCCCTATTTTAGGGGTAAAGTCTGTATTCCGCTTTTTATATTTTCGGGAAAAAATCCTAATTTTACATACACCCACCCATGACTGGATGCCCCTTCACGAATGCTTCACTTTGATGCCTCATTCGACCCAATCGGACCATGCAGCGTATTTGAAGTCTGGGGACTACTTTTTCTCCGCGGAAGCTTTTTCCCGCTACCGCATCACCACCAGACCGCATCACCGCGGAAGAATACATGTCCAGGGGCCCTTTGCCGGAACTATAGTGACTCTGAGTTACCTCCCCCTAGATTGGAACTCTTCTGTGTTGGAAGTAGTTTCCCCCCATCGATCACATGATCGTCACGTGACAAAGTTCCACCTCAAATTTTACCCGGGGGAACAAATAATGAGGTCAATGTGACTTTAAATGCGGAGACTATACTACTATCGTGGATCCCTAGAAATGGGCCCGTCAACAACACCCTAACACCAAGTGGACGATAGAGAAGGTGAGTGTGAGAGAGTGAACGTGATTTAACGTCGCTTAAAACACTATTTCAGTAATATCACGACGTTCGCTTCCTATTCCTTTCCAAACCCGTTAACCACACGGGTAGAGTCCTATTCTTTTTAACACCCGGGACCCCACGGGCGGGTCCCATTCCTTTTCACACACGGAAGCTCCACGGGTGCCCCAGTTAGTGACCTCTTACGACAAGCTCTCTGAAGGGACTGAGGCCTGTTCTTAGAGGGTCACCAATGTTACGTTCTTCGTGGCTAAACTGATCGGTCACATAATCGGCTGAACGTATTCAGCCACGGCATGCACTGATGGATACCGTAACATGGCGTATATACTCTATATGTCTTTTTGCTGATCATGACCTGCCCGACGACGATTAGGGATACGTCAAACGGACAAGAGCAAACACGAGAGATGAAAGACCAAATGGCGGCTTCTGACTGGACAATGATATGACAGATGTAGCACCAAATGGCGGCTTCTGATTGGACAAGAGCATACTTGAATTGTAAAAATACCCAACGCGGCTTTCCCATCTTGGGTATGATATAACATTGGGGAGAATAAACTTATCAAAACTTGTGAACATGTTTATCTTTCTTTCTCTGGTCTGTCTGCATTATGGCGTCAAGGCGTTAAGATAGGGCGTCAAGGTACTGTAAACCTCTCAACAAGGTCATAGGGCAAATATACTGGGTTTCTGATTTCTCTACTACTAAGGGGGCATTTGGACTTTAAATGCGTTTTCTCTATACTAAGGCTGGACACATTAGTCCACCTCACACGAAACAATAGCGGCCCATTAGGGACAAGGATACACACCTAAGTTCCCCGCCGGTGAAAACATTGTGTACCGGAGCGGTATGGTACCATATCGGTGACTACGTCTTCACCGTAACGGTACCAGAGCGGTCCATCGGTGGTTGTGTGTCCACTCCGGTACCGCAACGGTACCATTACGGTGACGACATAGTCACCGCTACGGTACTATACCGCTCTGGTCACAATGTTTCCACCGTCGGGGATTTACGTGTGTAGTCCATCTCGACTCCAAAACGTCCACTCCAATGCCCCTTTTTCGACTGTGCGTGCGCAGATGGACGGTATTTTCACGACACACCCGTCCAGTCGGGCGCTCCCCACGCGTGCTCCAATATGATACCCCGCCCGATCTATTCGGACCAATATTGGTCCACCTCTAGTCTAGGCCTACACCAAAATTGCCTTTCCAATGCTCTTTTTCCATTGCGCATGCTCCGATCCACGGTATTTCCACGACACACCCATCCACACCTCACTCGACCCATTCGGACCATTCAATTTTGTTACAGTGTTGTGTATCTCTGGCACACAGTGAGAGTATAGGTCATTTGCCACTGTTCGGGCATTGAATGTGATGTATTAATTCTATATTTGAAGCCACTTACACCGATGCGAGGAAGCATCGTAAAGGCGGTGATTGGTTACCGTATATCAATTCTGGTTTATTTATAACTTGTGCGCGTAACGCTTTTTGGTGATGATGTATAAAACGGGGAACCCGTCAATTTAAGTCTGGAATATTTTTAATATTCATTGCATCGACATACATGTAAGAGGAATACTGTTGTCCTGAAAGCCTGCAAAGATAGTCTGTTAAAAACTTATGTCTGCAAAAAAAAGGGGACTGCGCTCCCTCTGGTTACGCCAATACGCCATTGAGTGGTTAATAGAAACTGCGCCACATTTTGGTCCATTATTTAAGAGGTGACGATTTTTCCTATTCTTAAAGGACCATGTTCAGATGGGTAAATGGTGACAGGTGCGGCAGAGGAGCCAAAAATAAAATATTACATATACAATACATTGTTCAGTTGGCATGAAGTACAATATTATACTCAGAAAGATTTCAAGGCACTGAGTTTCATCATTCTCGAATAACAGGGCCGTGAAGTTGTGCATTCATAATTCTTTCTATATGTTCTTTAACCCTACCTGGCCTCCCCTACAAAACTTTCTGCGCTATCTCCGGAACGACAAAAAATGGAGAGCTGAAACTCCTTGACTTTATAGTTTATCATATTGGGGTCATTTTTAAGCCTATTTGCATAACCCCCCGAGCAGAGGATCATGGGTAAATTCAAAATGGCGGCCACGTGGGGTACCAGAAAAGTGATGTTTTTGTCATATTTCTTCAAAATTTCTGCTTTTTCGCGATGAAAAGTGGGCAAAAACTATTTTATTTCACATCACATTAATATTTACTAATTTATCATGCATTTTTTTGCGGAGAAATTGCATAAATAAAAAATTCGGACAATCCGACCGAAAAATCGACCAAAAAATGTCGTTTTTGAAAATGACGTCATTGTGACGTCATCAAAGCGGCCATCTTGGATTTTTTATATATTTTCTGGTAGAGCTTGATCCAATGGTATAGTGTGGTAAGTTTCAGCCTCCTCGCTGTATGGGTAAGAAAAATAATTAGGAGGCATTTCGACCCCCTCAGTAAAACCCGGAAGTGCACACGCCCAAACCACAAACGTGGTCGTAAGCTAGGCAGACAAATTTTTACTGAAAAATTCATTCATTCAAATTCATTCATTCACTGTCGGAAGCAATAATCGGACGACCACGTTTGTGGTGTTGGCGTGTGCACTTCCGGTTTTTACTGAGGCCACCGTTTGCGCAGTCGACACTCCAGCGTGAAAACAAACATGGCGGAGCTGATCATATATTCAAGCGGGGACTGGTACAAAAGGCGGCGAAACCCACTCAAAAAGACAACAGATGTTGACCGTTCGGACGATTCGGACTAGTTCATGATACGTTTTATCGGAACACATATGGTAAGGAGCAACTAAATCATTGTTTATACGAGTCGGGCTTCTACACGACGATGGTGGCTAGGATGTACGTGGGACCTAATGACAGTATCATTAGGTCCCAGCTGGGGTTAGGATAAACATATGAAGATAAGCGATAACCAGAACCAGCTCGATACAGCATATAGTATTACTCGCTGCTCCAATACGTAGTCGTAGACTAAATCTGGTTCTGGTTATCGTTTATCTTCATATGTTTACCGAAGATTTCACATCAGAATCATCAGAATTTCTCATCAGAATCAGGACTGTTTTCACATCAGAATCAATTATTTTGCACGAATGCACAACTTCACGGCCCTGTTACTCGAGAATGATGAGACTCAGTGCCCAACCTGTAACCATCTCGGTCATCTATACGCGGTAAGACAAGAGTTTATGGATGGCGAAGTGTACGCAAATGACTCAGTGCCTTGAAATTTTTCTGGGTATACAGTATAATATTGTAGGCCTACTTCATGCCAATTGAACAGTTTCTTGTACCGTAGTGGAAGTATTTAAATGGCACTTCTATCGCACCTGACCTGAGGCCATTTACCCATCTAAAGATAACACGGTGGGAGGGGAAACGGCCCTCTGAGAGAGGAAAGTGCATTCTGGGATACAATGTAACCACATCGCGGAGAGGTTGAGGCGAACGAAGCAGGTAATGTAACATGACAGCTGGAGGAGTTTTGAAGTTCTGAGAGTTGTCGTTTCCCGATGTTCCTGCAAATATATCCTATTGAATAATACACATCTCAAGGATTGCTTTAATGTATATTTCATGTCTCCTACTGTTTTCGTGATCAGGTAAGAGTGTGTACAATTTCCCGATGGTCATCAGAAACGTACAGTAGGCCCTACATGTGTTCGAAGTTGAAATTAGCGCAAGAACTGAATGAAACCAGCTATTATAACGCAGCAGGTGATGCAGATATCCCTGCAGATTAATGGCAGATCATCTTGTGAGAGGTATCACACTAATTTCTGACAGAAACTCGATCTGACCCAGGATGCCCATGTAGAGAGGAGCGTTACGCCCTCTGTATGAGGAAGGGTCTGGTCGGCTTTCCCCAACTCTGACACTGTGACGTAGTTAAAGATTCATAGCGTCTCAATTCCCTCACCGCTATGCCGACAATGCATACTTTTCTATGGTGAATTACAAACATAATTACCGCGCACTTACCTTTACCTTCGCGCACTATTGGACATCATTTTCATTAAAAAGACGAAAAGTCATGAAGCATGCCAGCCATAGACAACCTCTCACACACGTCGGACAAAACTGTCAAATTTTGTTTATAATATTCGTTCCAGTTCCCATGCTGACAAAACAAAGTTTTTTGGTTGTTTTTCTGCCCAGTGTCTTTTGTGGGGCATACGGTTTGATTACTGGCACGGTTTCTACGGTATTGTCTGGGGTTTCGGGTAGGCCTAGAGATGTACTGGCGTCATCCGAGGATATTGTCATGTGTTGAGGGGTTTTGGGTCCCAGGCTTTTCTTGGGCACGGGTATCTTTCGTAAGCCTGTAGAAAGTTACGAAAAATGAAGGAGAGACTAGAGTATAGTTCTAGAGTGTATAACTCTCTTCAAGCATTATATGGGAAATTTTAAAGAATGTTTAATTGTGGAACAACTGGACTTCAGTCGAGAAAAACACAGCTAGAATGCGTGTACAAGAAATATGCTGAAAATTTGGCGAATGGCATCTACTCCCTCATCACTAACTGATCCCCAAGACCCATCCTCCACCCTGATTCCTCAACGTTTCAGGGACCATTTTTCCCACTACTGTCCGTCGCTGTGCAAAGTCACTTTGACCTATGCTTCGTCTTCGTCGGCGTCGGGCCTTACAACAGACTGGTATATTCTGAATAGCCCGAATCTATGTTGGTATGGGCCTTCAACGCAAAGTATCGGGCAAGATTATCGTCCGTAATAATCATAATACACGCGATCATGTCTCACCTTGGTCACCGATAGCTGACGTTTTCCTCTCAACATCGCAGTTACATCCATCCCAGAATGCACTTTCCTCTCTCAGAGGGTTGTTTCCCCTCCCACCGTGTACAAAGTCCTTTCGTATTAATCCGTAAAACTTTCTGAGGACAGGCCCAAACATATGGCAAGCCAAAGTGCTTTTTATTCGAGAATTTCCGATATCGGAAATTGAATTCCCGATATCGGAATTAAAATTTCCGATATCGGAATTAAAATTTCCGATATCGGAATTAAAATTTCCGATATCGGATATTCATGACCTTCAATTTCCGATATCGGAAATTGAATTCTCGATATCGGAAATTGCAATTCCCGATATCGGAAATTGCAATTCCCGATATCGGAAATTAGAATTTTCGATATCGGAAATTGAATTTCCGATATCGGGAATTGCAATTTCCGATATCGGGAATTCGGGGACAATTCCCGATATCGGAAATTCAATTCCCGTTATCGGAAATTCAATTTCCGATATCGGAAATGCAATTTCCGATATCGGGAATTGTCACCGAATTCCCGATATCGGAAATTGCAACTCTAGGGTGCACTCCACACTTGCCACGGTTTCTTACAAAGTGGTGTCTCCCTAAGTTTATAATAGGGAAGGTCGCCCGATTTTGACAGCAAGGTAATTCTTCTTACCTTTCTACTAACTGATATCTATAGTATCACCCTGCTGGACATAACCATCTCTCCAAATGAGGATATAATAATTGCTTGTTGATCGCACCCACTCGCCTCTACAGAGTTAATCGTGTCCGGAAGTGAATATCTGGCGGACCAAAATCCGCACTTTTTCGGGAAGCGAAAATGATGATTCCTTCATGGCCATAAAATTTTACAAAAAGACGAGTAGGTCGACCCCCGTTTTTTTCGCCATTTTAAATTGTCCTTTGACGGCAAACACTTTAACATACATAAAAAGAAAATCATTTCATACGTTTTCGCTGGGTTGCGGGTAGAAATTGACACATTTTCATATATGGTGCGATACCCAACATGGGCTATACTCTGTGATATTTAAGTTGATACAATTGTGTTACAACCAGCATGCTTGTTAAATTGTCCTGTCCATGTACTTCTGTATTAACCTTGTTGTTGGTGTTGTTAATGTGAAGGTCTTGTAACACGTTTAACCATTTGTTCCAATGTGTCTTAATGTCTGTATTTGTATGTTCAATTTTATTCATTCTATGTATGCGTTTTTAGCCAAATGTTGGCACAAACTTCACGCAATAAATTATCTTATCTTATCTATATGTTATGAAGTTTTTCAGAAAAGTTGAAGAAGGGTTACGGAGGATTGTACGTGTTTCCTTTTCAATTTCAATAGCTCACAAGTCTCCTGAAATAAGGGCACGAGTGTGCCCATTTAGAAAATATATACTTTTACAAGGATTTTGTTAAAGATTTTACATCTATTTATGGCCGAAGATCCTGCCTGTCTTTAGCCGCACATCATTTAGGTGTGGAATGCACCCCTAGGTTTTGTAAAGCTTCCAGCTTTCATTTCCGATATCGGAAATTCGGTGACAATTTTCGATATGGGAAATTCTATTTCCGATATCGGAAATTGAATTCCCGATATCGGAAATTGAATTCCCGATATGGGAAATTCTATTTCCGATATCGAAAATTGTCACTGAATTTCCGATATCGGAAATTCTAATTCCCGATATCGGAAATTCAATTTCCGATATCGGGAATTGCAATTTCCGATATCGGGAATTGAATTCCCGATATCGGAAATTCGGAATAAAAAGCGCTTTGGCTTGCCATACAAACACCTTAAATTTATTGCCATCTGTCCGACAATGCATCGTAAATCGAAAGAGGGGGAATGACCTGTCAACAACATCCATGAGCAAAATTGTTCATGGATGAATTGAAGGCCTATAACCGGGATTTTAAATTACCGGCCTTATGTGACGATATTGTGGAATTCATGTTTAAGTAGACCTATAGTTCTCTCCCCGCTAAAGGAGGAGGAGAGAGAACTAAAGGGTTCCTTTGGCGGGGAGAGAACTACTAGATCATGTAGATCTAATGTTTAAGTATCTCTAACAGATTCATGTGGCTGGTGGGTTCATGAGAGTCGTGATCTCGCTGTCTCTGAGATTCCTCATGACGATCTAAATGGATGTCCATGTATACAGAATCCTAGTAGGCCTAATATCCATGTCCTGAAAACGTTGATCTTTACCTGAGAAAGCGAATTCATCTGTCCGTCACGTTAATTTTGCCGTTTCACACCTGATACAAAAAAAAAAAAAACGATCAACTGACTTTTGGCATGACCGAAAACAATTCAGGCGTACAAATAGTTATTTTAATGAAATTAAGGCGACATCTGTGTACCATCAATAAAGCTATAAATAATAAACCTTCTACCGTACGGTATACGTGGCATATGTGTTCAGAATTCTTGGGTTCCTTCTAAGTGCTCGACAACAGGGACTTAAACAGATCATTGACAAGACACTACGAATTCATCTTTCTTTGCGTGCGACTGGAAGTCTGGGTGGTTTGCATGCGGTAACCATGAGGTCACGTTTGTATGATGAATATTCATGAGATGACGAGAGCAGTCTACGTGATCCCTTATGTGTTTACCTTGGCATGCGGAGATCCCAATAATCTAATATTAATAGCAGATATCTAGCGAGCGTGGGCCAGGGTGAAGTTCTTGGTTGTTTTTTTTTGTGTTTTTTTTCATTTTTCATCAGATTTTGCTTGGGAACTCCACCCTATCTCTAGTTTCATCATCTTCACATTTCATGTTAAATGCTACACTAACGTTCACGTGTAGTGTTCGACTTGGATATGAGAAGATGTAGTTTCATCCGAAACATAAAATCGATTCAGGTAAAATACCCTAGGGTATTATTTTTCGGCGCGGACACATGGGACAGCCGTCTTTTTCCAGCGTCTGTGTTTGCGTTTGCGTCGTCTGCTCGAGCGTTGTTCTTGTTGAAAACATTCTCCAAACCATGTTGTCAATACGAATGTCCATGGTGTCGTTCGTATGCGCGTGTTTATTTCCTCATCGAGTTTTGGGCTCGTTCCGCGCTTCTTTTCAATATTCAAACGTTGTTGACAAGCACAATTCACTCCGGACCAATGTCACCCCGACAGCAACAAACATGCCAAAGTTGGTGAGTACGGCGTAAGGGATTTTTTTTACTTTTAACATAAAGCGCTGTACTGTAGCTGTCGTTCTGCTTCACTTGGAGTTTCCACGCTCAGCTGGTGATGTCATCTTTTAGGCAAAAAATACCCTCTGAGCTTCAGCTATAGGCCTAGAGTTTCTAGATATAAAAAAGCGATTTGCGTGATGAAAGCTGTCACACAGAGTATCATATCCTGGCCCTGGGACAGAATATTTGGAAGATACCTTCTCCTGCAGGCTCCGAAACTGTTAATCGTGTGGTGGTGTTTAAGGGGGTGACACTTTTTTCATAGAATCACAGGTGGTCTAATTACTAAATAGGCAATACAGTTGGTGGCCAACATCATATACCAAAATGTTCCCCAAACCTTTCTGCATGTGAATATGACACCCCTTTGAACAAACAATGTAAATGGAGAATATAATTACAGAAACAAAGCGTCTCGGCACTGCCAGCAGAAGTCAATAATGGATAAACACACACTCTTGAAAGATGGTACTAAAAATTGTATGAAATCTCTGCTACAACAAAGACAATGTCAGAAAAAAAATTCCACCGGAAAGTATTTTTAAAAGATTTTTTTATCATTCACTGTGCTAAAATAATTGTCCAAGGCATAGCTAAATAATATATAGCCATGATAATTCATGTCAGCCAATATGAAGGACAGTCCAAAGCTGTATGGAGTTATCCAAGACAGGTATGTGTCACACCCCTGTCACAAACCTGTTACTGTAATTAGTTTGAAAAGCTGATACATCTAAATCAGATTGTGCAGTCAGTGAGGGAAATGCCCTATTGTGTGGTTGTTGTTGTTGTGAAAAAGGCGTTAAACAGGGCTGCAACTGTAGTCCTGTGTTGTTCAACATGAATGATTTATGTGCTTATCTAGAAAGTGAAAGTGCACCCAGCCTTGAACAAAGCAAAGTTCCGCACCTGCTATTGCAGATGATCTTGTTTTTCTGTCAACTAACCCCTCAGGCCTCCAAAGAAACCTAATTAATCTGCAAACATTTTGTTCAAATTGGAAATTATCTGTAAATTCTATAAAAACTAAAGTTGTTATCTTTAATGGTACCATTAAAAGTAGCCAGAAAAACTACACATTCACTTATGACAACAATTTCATAGATATTGTACCAGCTTATTCTTATCTCGGGATTCTTTTTAGCTGTAATGGTAATTTCAACTCGGCTATCAAGATGTTGAAGAACAAATCACTCCGAGCTTGGTTTAAGTTACGCTCAAACCTTACCACTGCTAATAATAGTCCTACTCATACACTAGTCAAGATGTATAATAGTGTGATCAAACCAATCAATACATATGCCTCTGAGGTCTGGGGAAATGAAATCATTAGAAAAAATCCTGACTTAAATGTATTTGCCTCCTGGGACAGATTTCTCTCAAACCAAACAACTATAAAAATTTGTAAATCTATATTGCATGTCCCAAAGAGAGCAAGCAATATTGGTTCAGTTGCTGAACTAGGTGTATATCCTTCATCTGTTGATATTATAATCAAAATGGTGAACTACTGGCTCCGACTGGAAGAGTTAAACCCTTCTCGCCTGTTATATAAAGCTTATGTAACAGATAAGTCTCTCGGTCATGCAAGCTGGTCTTCAAACATTCATCATATATTTCAATCACTTAACCTTTCAAATTACATCGATACTTTTCGCCCATCAAACAAAGTTTTGAAAAAAACTCTAAATACTAAATTAACAGACACATAATGTCGTTAAATGTCATTTAACGAGATACTTCTAAAATGTTCATCACCAGACAGCAAACTTAGAACATATGGTCAAATTAAAACCAAAGTAGAATTCTCCCCCTATCTCCTCGTTCTGAAAGATCTTAAATTACAAAGATCTCTAACCGCCCTTAGATTAAGTACTACTGACTTAGAAATAGAAAGAGGACGTTATTCTAAGACACCTTTACTATGTCGGCTCTGTAAACATTGTACCCTTAACAAAATTGAAGATGAGTGGCACTTCCTTCTTGAATGCCCTCTCTACAAACCACAAAGGCGTCAAGTAATGCGTACTATAATACAACTTGACCATTCTGTTCTTGATCTAAGTTTGCATGATATATTTAAATTATTTCTTAATCCTTCTCCAGAGCTATCTATTGCTATTGGTAGATTTATTTATTGTTGCTTTCAAATAAGAAAGCTTTCATGTATTTAACTATACTACAACAATGGACTTAATATATATGCACTACTTATTGTCATATTTATCCTTCTATAAGTGTTACCGCTGAACTGACTGAAAGTGGCATGCCATAACCACTCCCTCTCTTTTTAGATCACAAGTTGTTGTTATATTTATTGATTTAATTATTTATTTGTTGATGTACCTTGTCCCATGAGGGCTAATATATGTTTTCATGTATATTTATTCGGTACAATAAATTGAAATTGAAATTGAAATTGTGATAATATATATTTTCAAGAATATAATTATTTCCCACCTTTTCATACACCACAATGACAGTGGATGCCATAAAAATGCTTTCGACCTAGTCCTACATCGATCTACACTAGAAAAAAAAGATTTGAAATGAGCCAAAAAATGAAGAGATGAGCCAAAATAAACAGGAAGAGGAGCTATATGGCTGATCCAACAAAGTTTTGACATCATAATGATCCTTTTTATGATTTTGTCCTCACTATAGGCTCAACGCTTCTTTTTGAATTCGCAATTGTGGCTCATTTTGTAAACACATGTGTATAACCAATCTACCTCTAAGTGAACAACTTTGGATCAAAAACCAGTCTGTTTCACTTGTGCCAAGTTGTGGCTCATCAGTCATTTTTGTTTTTCACAAAATGGCTATTTGATGCCGATACACTACATATAAAATGATCCATTTGAGCAACAAAAAAATAAATAAAAAAAATGTTGCAAATAGTAGCATTGTATCTTTATTTCTGGATCATCGATCCAAAAATCTTTATTACTGGATCATCGATCCAATAATGATGGATCAGTGATCCAACAAGGACAGAATACTGCATGCAGACCAACAGGGGTTAGTGAGTGTCCCAGATTTGTCTCCCCACTGGATCAAAAGATCAGTGACAGAGTTCATACGCCCCCTGGAAAGACATAAAACTCCTGGAATTCAGTTGCTAACCTGGAAAGTCCTGGAAAATGCTTAAAAATAAAGTCAAACTCTCGGACTCCTGCAAAAAGTACACTTCACCTTTTGGAAGAACTGCATGGCAATCTGATTGCACATAGGTTGTTTAGCATGACATTAATTTTTTAAATACACATGTAGATGCTGTAATTATTTATTATTTATTAATTATTAAATTACAAACCAATTGTACACAAATATGAAGAGAATGAGTAAGTTTTACTCATGAAAATGTAAATTCCTCATCTATTTTAATTATTTGCTCTCAAAATAAGCTTATATATGAGGGCTGGTCGTGCTAAACAACCATTCAAGTGACAGTGGCCTAAATGTGCCAAAATTGGTTCCTGAACTTCTTTAATTCAGGGCTTCATGTTTAGAATTAAGTACGCGAGCTAAAAATAGCCCACGTCAAAATATTTAGGAGAGGGTATTTGAAAGTTAGGTGAGTGGTTGCAATATAATAGTACAATATAAAATGTGACAGTTTACGTGAGCTGAAAATCACTCTCGTGACATGAATTTACGCGAGTGTTTGCGTGCAGGTGAGCTATCACTCACGCTAAACACGAAGCCCTGTTAATTGCCATCTTTGTTGCGAGTTTTTGTACTAAAGACTCCTGGAAAATTCAATTTAAAGACCTGGAAATTCCTGGAAAACTCCTGGATTTTTTTTCCGGTTGTAAGCTTAAGTGTATGAACCGTGTCGGTGAATTTTGATGATACAATGAAGTAGCCTGTGTGCCTTTATGAGGATGCACACATCCATTTCTCATGAAGGTGTCTATCATCTGATGCACTTGAGAAGTTATAAGCATATAAATTTTCAGTGATTATCATTTCAGTTGACAAAAGGTCCAGCACTTCAGAAAATACTTTCCTACTGCTTTTAATGGTATTTTGAGTGTTTATTTTATAGATAGAAAGTGAAAATTCCTCCAGTATGAATGCTACATGTAATCCATTATTACACAGAATTATTATTGGATGAGGGAAGAAAGTGGTCTTGCTTTATATCATCATATATTCTCTAAGTTTATTTTTATTGGTAATGTGTTTCATAGAACTGAAGGGAAAGGAAAGTGGTTGTCATTTTGTTTAAATACCGCTTTGTACCAGATTTAATGGGGGATGGGGTGGTACACAAAATTTCTTGTACCGGCATCCAGGTATCATCATAATTGTTTATAATTATTAGGCTATGAGAAAATATATTATACAATAATGACTGTCATGGCTGCAGGAGACATCCAGTTTTAAAGTCCAATCCAGTGAAGCATGATTTTACTTCCCAGACCGAAGAGATCCATAGATAGATTTCATGATCAGTATTCAAATTTCAAGTAAACTGATTGAAAACTAGAGAATTTAGAACAGTTAATATTATGTATGTTATGGGAAAACAAAATATATTGGCTATATTAGCACATAGAATATTACATGTACCTACATGGAATGAAATAGCTGTACTGTCCAACCTGAACTGCTTCATAAACATACATGTAGATGGATTTCTAAACTTGATTTCAAATTATTAAAGGTTTAAAATTTAAGAATTTAGTACTTTTCAATTTGTGCTATATAGCATACAATTTCCTCGTTCATTATTGCAAGGAATTGTTTTATTGCACACAATGTAATTCCGTATTAGATTTTCAAATTTCCATTTGGCTAAAAATTAGAGATCTGTTTTGTTTTCCACTGTTTCATAACATAAATTTAAATCTGGATTAAACTTTATGTTCAAATTTCAAGATGATTTGACTAAAAATAGAGCAGTTATTTTCAAATATTCTACATTTACACTGAGAACTTGGTGATGGCTCTGAGAGGGAGTGCTACCATTATTCAGTTCCATTAAAGCGGATGGTGGGGGCCGGGGTGGGGAGCTCTTGTGCAGGTAGTTTTTTTAGCACTTTGATAACTATAGGAAGGTACATGTATCGCTTAAGTGTACACGTTGTGCACACAGGCATTCTTGATCATTTGCAAATTAACATGATATATACCCTCCTAAATGTATCGGGTATTTCGATGACGGAATGTTGACATAATCCAATTAAGGTAATCTTGCCATGTTTGCATTTAGAAGATCACCCTTACAGAAAATTAAGATTGCGGAGAGATTGTGGAGTTAGCTTGTTAGCTGCCGATAAGATCCCATTTGAAACATTGGGAGCTCGCGCTAGCTCCTGATAAGGCGGACAGGTTGGCTCCCGTAAGGTAGTGCTAGCTCCCCGCAACCTAGCGCAAGCTTGTGCAGCTCTCCATTGTAGCTGCCTGCGAGCTCCCCATTCCTGCTCTGTGCGAGCTTGTGCTAGCTTCCCGCGAGCTCGCGATACCTCCCCACAAGGTAGGTACTACGGTTGGTAGGTTGCGTGAGCTAGCGGTACGTGGCGCAAGCTAGTGGCAGGTTGCGCAAGCCAGCGACCTATAAAACTTGATCCACAAAATCAGTGACCCTGGTTCAGCCGACAATTTCACAAATTCATGATGTAGGTCAAGATCAGAACAAAGACAGGGTGAGCATACATGTACTATATATACACCAGCTATTTGACAAATTAGGGGAAAAGATCTGAATTTTGCAAAAAGGTAGATTAACTATCCGGTAAAATTAAAAAATTTATAGCTAATTGAGGTTAACCATGGGTTAACTGAATAATGACCATCCGTTTATTTTGCTTAAGAAATAGCCTACTGATATCAAATGAATCCAAATTGAATTCCTATTCATCTTTAAGAAATAACACGGTGAGTTTTAGTGGATTACTAAATGCATTATATGCCTTATACTCTAGACCATGACAGCTAGGTCTAATTTAGGAAATTCATAATTAAACTCTCTCCTACTCTCACTATGTTCACTTCAGGCAAAACTCAGCTATGATTGCTTGCATGATCGTTCAAAAGAGCATGTACTTACCAGAAACTAATGAATCAGCATGAAATGGCTTCCTTTACAGATACATCCATTGAACTAAGATGTAACAGCTTCTCCCTCCAATTTTTCAAATGCTGACTGCATCACACACCATCCCTCCCCATTCAAAAGTAGTCCATTTCCAGGGCAGGAAATACCAAGGATAAAAGGGCACTAATCCCATATCTAAAGAAAGTTGATCATTCACAAGAATGTTAAAACATAAGTAAATATCTGTAGCACTGCAGAGAACAGATTATTTGGCCTTGTGTGGAAGGGAACTTTGGAATTTTATTATGTATTCCTACACACTGGTCATGAGACTGACCCAGATTTTCCAGATGTTGGTTAAAGGAAGGCCTAGCTGGTCAGGAATAGTAATGGTGTGGAATCTCAAGGGTACAGAGACTATCACATATCTCAAACTTGCGATAGCTCCCGCAAACTTGCGCTACCTCTCGCGAGCTACATGTAGCAGGTTTGAAACTCTGTGATGATGCTAAGGTAGCGCAAACTTGCGGTGAGTACTAAATACTATCTATGATAGTGAATGTGAGGTAGCGGGTATTCACGCGAGTTAACGGGTAGCTCCCGCTGGCTCTCGCAATCTACTGGTTAGCTCTCACTAGTTCGTGCAAGGTAGCGGATAGCTCGTGCAAGGTAGCGGATAGCTCGCACAAGTTAACATATGAGCCCGGGAGCTTAGCGAGAGCTCCCCGCAACCTTAAATTTCTGTAAGGGCATGTATTGTAATCTTCACTCTAGTCAACTTTTTTGCAGACAAATGGGCCCCACAGCTGAAAACAGACCAAGTTCGCCCCCTGACTGCCAAACAAAATATACCATGCTCATGTAATAGTAGCTTGAACTGATCAGGGTGTCAAATATAAAAACAACTTCTAGTTGCCCATTGGCAAGCACCGGCAACCAGCCCATCCAAATGCATGGCTATTCGAGCAGAATTTGGTTGCCCAAAAGAAAATTTGGTTGCCCTGGGCAACTAGGCAAAGGGCTATTTCGCACCCTGCTGATGTACATTTTTCTTACCAATACTCTTTTATTCGTTTACATGTACATCCCGAACCACAACAGAAAGACAATTCTGGATCATAGATTTAATTAAACTTGATCATGGCTGAATAATCCATGGCTTTATATTGCATCTATGATCCAGCATGAAAATATTAGATCGACTCAAAGATCCAATACAAGACACATTGGATCCCTTATCCAATACCAAATTACAACAAGCAGCCAGAGGATGCTAGGTTCTCCGCCGAAATGGCAGCAATATTTTTTAGCATTGTTGGTCTCAGGGGATATACATGAGGGAGGCAACTGCTACTTCATAGGCGTTGGATGCAGAAGGTCTTTCTGCTTCCCCAAGTTTTAAGATCAACTCAGAACGGGTGAATGAATGTTGATTGCTGCTGTAAATTGTAATATAGTTTCCCTGCAGTGAAACATGAGAATTATATAACCGAGATGCAACCCCAAACGACATCTCAAGGCATATCTTATGAGTAATTATTATTCTTCTTTCACACATCCATCTCCTCTGACTATTTTCACCCATTTATCCAATACGGACGAATATTTCAAACCTATGGAAGAATGTCAAAACTTATATTTAGATGAGAAAAGGGTCTGTTGTGTTCGTTTTTGATCAGTAACAGGATGATTGAGTGTATACAATTCTTCAAATGGCTCCAACGACGCATTGTGTTATTTAGCTATACGGTATTTGGCATACATTTTCGGCTGAACTGGATAACTATCCGAGTCCACCCAAATCTGACCCTCTCAAGTTATTACCCGGAAGCAAATTTGGTATTTTTCCACCAGATGGTGACACCTGTAAGTACAAGTGAGCGAAAGACAATCGAATGCAACATCTCCTGGCATCGTACATCCATGCTAAATTTAAGGAGATTCCGATGAGGATTTCTCAAGTTAATTGCCGAAAACAAATTTTGATTTTAAAACTAGGTGGCACCACGTGTAGGCGCAAGTGGGCGAAACGCAATCTCAAGCAAAATGTCATGGTATCACCCGGAAACAAATTTGAGACTTTGCCACCTGTAAGTGCGAGAAAGTGAAAGGCAATCCCATGCAACATCTCCTGGCATGGTACATGCATGCTAACTTTGAGAAGAATCTGATGAGCATGCAGTTCTAAAGTTATTGGCCGAAAACAAATTTCCGATTTTGTCACCAGTTGGCATCACCTGTAAGCAGAAGTGGATGAAACGCAATCCCAAGCAACATCTCCTGGCAATGTATGCAGGGTACGAATTATAAAATGTTCAGGGCAGCCATTTCAAGGCCACTTTGGCCTTGCTGGCATCTAATTACCTATAATTTGCAAAGGGGCACCAAGGCAAACAGGGAGGGCATACAAAGCCATTGGCTTGTGCATGGCCTTGGGTGTAATTAGCACTCTGGCGCGAAATACACCCAAGGCCATGCACAAGCCAATGGCTTTGTATGCCCTCCCTGTTTGCCTTGGTGCCCCTTTGCAAATTCTAGGTAATTAGATGCCAGCAAGGCCAAAGTGGCCTTGAAATGGCTGCCCTTAGCATTTTATAATTCGTACCCTGTGTATGCATGCCTGATTTGGGAAGAATTCGATGAGCAGTTCTCAAGTCATTGCCCGGAAACAAAATTAGAAGTTGCCACCAGGTGGTGCCTGACCTATATGCGCAAGTGGGCGAAACTCAATTCCATTAGCGACATTTCAAAGCGTTTCAAAGTTATCGCTTGCAGCACAAAAGAACGGAAAGAACCCTAGTAGTGGCACCACCTACAGGCAGATCTGAAACGCAATACCAATCAACATCTTGTCACAAGGAATATATGCCAGATATCGAAGAAATTCGACAAAGCTTTGGAAGTTATCCCTTATGAAGAATTTGAATGGACAACCACGGACATGCACAGAAGATTGGAACAAGAACCAGTGACGCCACCTTCAGGTGGATCTTGCTGAAACACAATACCAACCCCCATCTGGTCACATTAGAATACATGTATATGTCAAATTTAAGGGGAATCCGACAAAGCATTTGGAAGTTATATCCTGACATCCATGAACTGGAATGGACACAAAGAAGCGAAACTCAGTGGTGCCATCTTCAGGCAGATGTTGCTGAAATGCAATAGCAACCGGTGTCTTGTCGCAAGGAACAAAGCGTTTGAAAGTTATTGCTTGCAAAGAATTTGAACCGACATCCACGGACGAAAACGGACATGAAGAAGCGAGACCCAGAGGCGACACCTTCAGGCAGATGTTGCTGAAATGCAATAGCAACCGGTGTCTTGTCGCAAGGAACAAAGCGTTTGAAAGTTATTGCTTGCAAAGAATTTGAACCGACATCCACGGACGAAAACGGACATGAAGAAGCGAGACCCAGAGGCGACACCTTCAGGCAGATGTTGCTGAAATGCAATTTAGCAGACAGTGTCTTGTCGCAAGGAATGCATATGCCAAATTTTGGAAGAATCCGACAAAGCGTTTGAACGGTTATTCTGTCTGAAGTTAACTTATTGAATGATTTATACTGTTTTAGTCCAACATTTGTGGCTGTGGCGCTATGTATAATTTCGGGTCAATCTGCACCAAAAAATCGATATCATAAATCAGTGTCACCAGCTAATATCCTTTAGAGGAAAGGAAAATAGGTTCATTACAATGGTTACGTGACAACCATGGGGCTCTTGGATGCACAGCCTGTCCGCCATTAATATATCCCACCAAATGCGTGGAATGTGATAACTAACATCATGCATCAAGGCTAGCGCTAACACTAAATTGTTGAAATATTAAATATATTTAGGTCCGGTTCGATGATTGAGCATATGAATAAGTAGATGCAGACAGGTGTCCAGATTTGTTGTAAGTTATTGCAAATTAAGAAAAGAAATCTACACGAATGAAGAAGCTTCTGGCCATAATAATTGAATTCGATATATTTTACGCATAAGGCTGGGTAAATGAATCCTTGTATTTTCCTCTAATTGTATACTGTTGCAGTGACATTATAATGTATAACCATATCTTCTTTTAGAACCCTAAAGAGGCTGATTTGAAATCATTTGCTGAAGAATTTCAAGACCATAGAAGTTTTGGAAATGTTGCATTTATGTTATTATTGTCAATATTCGAATCATTTGTCGAGGAAGTCATACAGCACAACATTCACAATCACCCAGATCTACTTTTGAAAACAGAAGTTTTAGATAGTCGAACAGGAAACCACGGATTTCAGTCCCATAATTTCGGAATATACCAAAGCAGTGTAAAGAGAGTGGACAGCAAAACTTCGGCCGTGATAGTGGAAATTTTATCATCCGAAGAATGTCTGCAATCATCAGAAGATGGAGACAGTGACACTGAACTGTTTGCTTTGCAGAAGGCATCAAATGGAGAAGAATCTAAAAGTTCGGCTGCAAAACGGACAAAAGATTCAGAAAACGGTGGTTTTTACAATCGTGGACAACCGTGAGTTACATCCACTTCAAATCATAAGAGTTAAATCGGGTCTAGAAACACAGAAGAAACATAAGATTTGATGGAACTAAGTAGGAAATGACTTGGAAATTTATTTCGTTAAAGAATAATGGTCAGTGATACGGATTTTATGTATAGAACATCATCATGAGTTGTTGACATATCATTGAAACGTGCTGACAGCTTCTCTTTTGTAGGAAACCATCTTGTGTTTTCATTATTTTTGTTTCATACACATATGGAACTGGCTTCAACTATACCCCGAGGTACGTCATTTCCTCAGGCTAATTATTCATCATTTTCTTGAACTTAGATTTCTGGTTATGGGATTGATTAGAAAGAGTAATTATTATTCTTCTTTCACACATCCATCTCCTCTGACTATTTTCACCCATTTATCCAATACGGACGAATATTTCAAACCTATGGAAGAATGTCAAAACTTATATTTAGATGAGAAAAGGGTCTGTTGTGTTCGTTTTTGATCAGTAACAGGATGATTGAGTGTATACAATTCCTCAAATGGCTCCAACGACGCATTGTGTTATTTAGCTATACGGTATTTGGCACACATTTTCGGCTGAACTGGATAACTATCCGAGTCCACCCAAATCTGACCCTCTCGACACGTATGCCCTCCTGTGACGTTGACAAAATTGCTTTCATTGCTTAACAGTGACCATCGCTAATCCAAGCATTCCATGTTTGCTATTTTGGAAATAAAGGATATTCGACAGCGTGAAACGGCATAGTTATGACAATGCAAGACCCTAAACATATACGGTATAGTCGCACCGTTCTCAATTACTTTGAACTTCATGCTAGACTCTGTGAATATAGATCAGTTATACTTCTAGTTACCCCGTATTGGACAATTGCCAGTTCATTATTATTTTTCAGTAGTTCATAAGTAGGAAAACGAGACGCAAAACCGTTTTGGATTTCGAGATTGGATCGTTTTACACTATATTAGGTACATGTATATTCTTGAAATGTGACGTAACCGTTCACTTTTCCGTCATCAGCTGCTGTTCAAACGTTGTCTCGATCGTAACCGCACACCGGCAAGAAACAGCATGTGTCGTAACCGGGAAGTTTTACAATTTTTGCTTGCCCAAAATATGTAAACTATGGCTAAATAACTAAATGTAAGAAGTCGTTGTAGCTACATGGGCACCCGGCAATTTTATACGCCCAAACTTTCTATTACTGAGGAAAATCTAGCATAATAGACCGTTTCAGTGTCTAAATATCAAAAAGTTTGCAGGCGCTCTCGCTTCGATTTTTTACATTCTCACATCGGCTTCAAATATTCGCCCATATGGAGTAAATGGATGAATATAGTCAAAGGACATGTATATCAGAAATGAGAAGAATCATTACTCTTTCTATTCAATCCATTATTTGGAAATTTAAGTTGAAAAATACGCCAAATACATGGTCTGAGAAAATGACGTACCTCTGGGCTGACGTGCCAGGCCGCCATCTTGCGTGTGTCGTAGCCAAACCCAACGGGGCTCGTTCACGACAATGGTGTAGAATGTATGCATTATGTTACAATATTTGGATCATTTTTATGGAAAAAAATTTGTGTTGTGATCCAGTTCAGAGAATTAGGTCATCTTTTCGCAAATTTGATAGTTTTGAATTAATGATATTCATGCCTCCGCCAAGATGTATGGATCATGGTATTTTCAACCATTGAATTAAATGTAATAAGGACCGAGCTGATTTCGGATCCAAACCGATGGCTATCATTGTGGATCACTGATTGCTGATGGCTCATACGCATAGTTCACTTCTTGATTTTGTTTCTAGTGTACATACCCCTCCTCTCCTAGTGACGCAACTACATGTATAATGTCAAAGAATTCGCCACGAATCTCAGTACGCGGTCCCTGCAGTTAAACTTATCTCATAGCATTCTGCACACCGTTGAGTTCACCATAGTCCACGTCCGCTAATCTATTTACTGTTGGTTGTCTACAGACACCCGAATTTCCTGTGTACTGGGATTCTTGGCGAAAGTCAGTAAGTTTAACATTATAGTTGTGTCACTTAATTGTCATTTATGCAGATCTAGTAGAGGAGGGGTATGAAGATTGATGTAGGTCATATAGAAAGCATTTTTATGACATCCACTGTCACTGTGGTGTATGAAATTAAAGGTGGGAAATAATTATATTCTTGAATTTTTTTTTATATATGTATATAATCACAACAACATTGACGAAGCTACCCACTGCTACCCAAGCCACTGTGATAATGTCCCAGAACTAGCCCCAAAAATGTGCTTGAACGTCATCGGCATCCAAAGTTTTCTGACTGCATCAATTTTGTGTCGCGCATCATGCAATGTGGGTTGGAATTGTGATTTAAAGTTGACCTGCAATTATTTTAGTGTACAACAAAGCCAAATGGTGAAAATGCGATATCTGAAGTACCATATGCTAATTATCACACCCTGCATACCAAACGGCTGCTCCAACTTCCGCCGGAGGGTGAACTTCCGCCGGAGGGAAGGGCATGAAAAATGGTACGACAACTTGTTGGTTTTTACGTTGATATGTCAGAACCATACCCTATCAACAATATCACATTGTCTCAGTCATTAGATGGTACGTTTATTTAAGTAGCTGACATGTTTTTTAGAACGGGATAATTCTAAATAGACAATTACATCCATTAGAAGCCGAATCTAGAAACCTTTCTTAGAAAAACTACATCAAATATGCATTTTATCTAATTAATCAAGAATATACCTACGATCGTTATGTAAAACGAGGTTGCCTTTTAATGGCAAGATGATATTTATATGTGAAAAAGAAGAATTTCGATGATTTTGAGACTCCTGAATATGACCTGTGTGGAAGTGGTGATACGTACAACATACGGCGGAGTGAGATCTGACTACCGCCGGAGTCGATAATAATATGATACAGTTACCGCCGGAATATCTAACAGGCACGGCGGAGTGGGAGAGGAGCTACGGGGGCTGAAGCCCCCAATAATTTGAGCAGAAAAAAATAAACACTACACTAAAGTTTTGATAGTTTTCCAGAGAGAATGACAAATGTGATGCGGTAAAAGGCCTACTATTATCAGAATGCAGCAGAACGCAGCGTTTTGCATTTGTAAATTCGACAATTTTCTAGGTTGTCCGTCTGTATAAGTCTTATAAAGGTCTCAAAAATAAAACATGAAGGCTGAACCGAAAGTGTTGGATATCTTAAAGTTTTAAGAAATGGACAGGCCATGCAATCAAAAACATAACAGTCGGGACTTAGTTTCGGATTGAACAACCTTTCACCTAAAGGGCGTCGGAAGCCATGGCCGTACCACTTTTGCGCAATAAACAAAAATATGAAAGAAAGAAAAAACAAAAAACGAAGAAAGAAAGAAATAAACACAATGAAAAGCAAACGAACTAAGCAGTTTTGATAGCTTCCAAGTCGAAGAAGACTTTGATTGGTCCAGAGCGCCACTGAATTTGTTAGCAGTTCGGCGCACCGACCATGAATAAGTAACATGTACGTTCATATACATGATGCCGTTTGATGTTCATGTTATTTTATCAACCCAACAAAAAATTAGTTTACTTCATACAAATTCGTTGTTCGTTTGTCCAATTTGTCATAGGCCCACACGCTAGGTTGTTTCTGGGTGCATTCTACCTTTCCCGGTCTGTACCCGACCTTGTGATTAAGCTTCCGGCGGCCCCTGGACCCTCGCCTAAAGTGATATGATAGTGGCCGTACCACTTTGAATTTGCTTCCGACGCCCCTGTACCTTAACCCTACCGCCCCCGCCCCCCCAGTTGGTTTTTTTGCTGGAATCTTCAGAACGACAAAAGATTGAGAGCTCAAACTCCGTGACTTTTCCGATTATCATATTGGGGTCATTTTGAACCTATTTGCATGACCCCCGAGCAGAGGATCATGGGTAAATTCAAAATGGCGGACATGGGGGTACCAGAAAAGTGATGTTTTCGCCATATTTCTTCCAAAATTACACAAAAATTCAGCATATTGATTCAACGCGATTCTATGCATTTTACTGAAACCATATGTCTTAGCATCACCAAAAAACATCCCCTGATTTTTCCCGCTCCCTCCCTTCCCCATTAACCCTACCAGTCCTGGGGGAGGGGGTGCCAAAATGCCCCCCTACCAAACTTTCTGCGATATCTCCGGAACGCCAAAAAATGGAGAGCAGAAACTTCGTCACGTTATAGGTTATCATTATTATCATTTTGAGCCTATTTGCATAACCTCACGAGCAGAGGATCATGGGTAAATTCAAAATGGTGGCCATGTGGGGTACCAGAAAAAGTGATGTTTTCGTCATATTTCTTCAAAATTTTTGCTTTTCTGTATAGAAAAGTGGGTAAAACTTATTTTATTTCATATCAGATTATTATTTACTAATTTATCATGCAGTTTTTGCGAAGAAAAAACAAAATTAAAAAATTCGAAGATTTTGACCAAAAATCGCCCAAAAATGCTCTTTTAGAAAATGACGTCTGTGACGTCATCATGGCGGCCATCTTGGATTTTTTTTACATTTTCTTGTAGAGCTTGACCCAAAGATATAGTGTGGTAAGTTTCAGCCCTGTAGCCTTAGAGATAGCGATAATATTTAGGGGAGGGGCACTTTCCGCCCCCCCCCCAGGCTGCGGTACATCCCAAATCGCCCAGGCCAGATAGGGTTAATCCAAAACAAGTCGAAAATAGGCTGTACTGTCTAGAAAGCACAATTTTAAATCTAGATTTAAGAATATCCCCGACCTACTAGAGAGAAGAAAGTTAGTTCCGTTAGTTCACTCTACAAAAGTTCTTCTAAGTCCAAATATTCCGTCAAAATGCAACAGGACACTATTTACTAAATATAAGTATAAAAATCTCAGTAGGGACCATAAGTGATTAATTCCATTTCAAAAACCATTCTACTTTTTGTTGTACATCAGTCTAAAAAATACAGTTCTCGAAAGTGGGAAATAGCTGTCAAAATGCTAGAACGCGCCATTTCACGTTAGATTTTCAAAAACAATTCCAGGATCCCTCACAGAAAAACACAAAAACTATCAAAATACGAGCGATAACTGAGAGATGATTTGCGATTTTATCCATCGGGAATTGGCCAGAATGCGTCTCCGGCCGTCTAGAACCCCAGAGCCGGCCCCCATGCAGTCTAACTAAAATCAGACCCAATCTAATCACAGTCGTTGGTAGGGTCTAACCAAATCCTATCTTTATTACCTAATTTTTCCATAAATGGTGTAGTTTAAACAACTCAATAAACTCAGAAATGATTATCTATTACGGTACTTCTTGTTCAGAAACGCTTAATGGTGCTCTAAATAGATGCTCTCAAAAGTGTTTGAGGGTTATCTGATACCTAGACTGTATCTGACGGATACACATTTGCAACATTCTCACGGCGTCAGATTGTATATCTCATACTGTCAGAAATTTGGTTGTTTCACCGACAGTTTAGGGGGTTACAAACTCTGACACAGGGGAGAATGATTCGCCAAAGAGACCGGAAAATTAAAATGCTGACGAGAACACCTAGGCCAATACACGAGTTGGCACGATGGGCGTAAATGTCGAGGATAAAATTAGTGATGATCATGGCTATGTCTGCATGGTTAACATATAGTAAAATGGCCTGATCGTGTACGTAGACAACGCAATTAGAGATTAGATCCTCCGGCGGTAATCATATCTTTGAGACATGCTCCTCCGGCGGTATTTGTATCATATACGAACATGCATGGGCTAGAAAATCTAACATTGACCGAAGTAGGTTGAACTATTCGAAACTACAAGCTATCAGCCTGCTGTTGAAGAACTGTTCTTCATATATCGATAACTTATTTGGCGAAGGATACAAAGACAGATGGCTTTTTAAGCATCTAATCACTGTTATGTTGCAATATAGCTCTTAATGTCAGATAAAATGAATTGTAATTAAAAAATAATACAAGGACGAGTTGAAAATTTCACACGAATTGCTAACGCGTCCCCTTGAGAACATTTCCTCATTCAATTTTCGAGTAGTAAAAACGTGAAAACTACAAAAAAAATGAAAAATCTTAACTTACTTAGCTTCTCAAATTTGTAATTTCCCTCCGGCGGAAGTTCACCCTCCGGCGGAAGTTGGAGCAGCCGTTTGGTATGCAGGGTGTGATTATATGTGAGAAACAAAACCGTCCATCCACATCTGTAATGTTAGCACCCCTCTGGAATTTGGTCAGCTTTATTATAGAAATACTATCATCTTATACTTTTAATGAGGTTGGTGGGAAATATCCTGTGTGTCGCTGATTCAGTAATTATAAAATCAACCAAAATATTTGAAAAGTAAATAAAAAATAACATTGTCAAAAACTGCTAACATTACTCAATAACATGTCCATCCACGATTAAAGTAATGTTAGCAACAACATTGTTTTTAGCTATTCTCTATCCTATAACGATCAACATTTCATTGTAAGTCTGTATTTCCAACAAAGCTTTTCCACTATGTAATCGATGAGCCATGTGATGTGCAATTGTCAATCCATTTTGTTTTGTAATCAGTTCTGTGCTGTTGGTCTGCATTGTCATTCCACCATAGTCAGAATTTTTAACCTCACAAACTGGTGGTGTACTGACCGCATGTATATAATATGATGCCATGAGAAGATGCATCCCAGCATATAGCTCCAGTTCATCTAACCATCAGGATTTTACATTGTATCCTAATATTGAATTTTTGTCATTCACTGTTGAATGATGTGCTTTCCATAATTCCCTGCTGAAAAAGTAAAATATTTTACAAATATTGGTGAGAAGACATTATTTATCCTATCATGAAATCGGTTTCATAATCAATAAGAAATTTGTCACAACTGTCCCAGGTTATGTTTTTAAATTCATGTGTTTCATGTACTAAGTAATTCACTAGAGATCCTTGAGAGAATTATGCGAGGCTGGACCATGGGACAGAACATCATAGAGTTAGTGGAATTATTTCAACAGCGTAATTTGTCATTTAAATAGCCCTGTTTCAGTGCCTATTAGGCTCTAGTTTTGTTGTTTGTTTTTTTTCAGTCTTGGGACAGAAATATGGCAAATGAAGCCCAATTATTGACTGATGCCTGTGATTTCAAAAAGAGCACTTCTGTAACCTACGGACAACTCCTAGCATATCCTCCTCCATCAGGTTGGTACAGGGTCAGCTTTTTTATTTTCACGGGGCGATGTAGGCCCATAGGGACTAATGGTCCTGTCTTGTAGTCAGAAAAAATTGAGCACCAGCTCTGTGTCTTGCTAACACAGCAAAAGATAGAGTTCTTACACGACAAGAAAGAGGTCTGAAACTTCCTTCTTTAGAGTGTCCAGGTTTCTGTGTTTTTAATGTTCGCGTATAGTTGCAGGTCTGATATGTTTAAGTTACATTTCCATTTATCTAATTTTATGCGTGTTTTCGTTCATTTTCCAGTGGCACTACTTTCGTGCTCAAAATATGTCGTCTGCTAAACCACAGATTTTGAGAGGCGCATGTTGAGTGATTTTGTGGGACTAACTCATTCTCATTAGAAAGCGTGTTTGGGCAGTAATTTAGTATTAAATAATACCAGTATAAGTGTAATTCATTGTAGAAAACAATGGGATATTTCACTTTGCCTGTATTCATTTACATTTTCATGAAATATGTGTGTTGAGTTACAGTTTGGAATTTTCGCCATTTAAGCTTACCCCTCAAGACCCTCTGCATTATCTTTTTATAGTAAGTTTCTAAAATCCAGTGGTGGTCAAATCATTTACGTAATAATTTCCCTGTATTCAGAAATGTTTTCTTTCCATTCTACTTCTGAAATATTCATGGAATGTTGCAAGCATTTCCCCCTGATCTACAGAAAGAGCTCTGCATATCACAGTTTTGAAGCTGTAAGGTGACAGGGGAGATAACCAAATAGAACTGTAATATACTAGGGAGGAGGTACATGAAACAATATGATGCCATGAGAGGATGCATCCCAGCATAGCTCCAGTCCATCTAACCACGAGGATTTTACATTGTATCTCGATACTCATTTTTACCCCTCGGTCAATTTTGGCCATGGGGTATTGTCGTCTTGTACGTCCGTCTGTTCGTACGTCAGTACGTGAGCGAGATAGACGGAAAACGGTTCCACTGAAGAATTCCAAATTTGGTATGCTTATTTACCTAGTCAAGGACCAGAAGCCTATTGAATTGGGACCTGATTGGGTGGAAACCTTGGCGGCCATCTTTAATTTTATGCAAAATGGATAATGATCCATATCTCGGAAACCATTCAACTGTTCAATACGAAAGTTAGTATACATCATCGATACATCAAGCAACTTTCAATGAATTACCAAACCGGCTTTTCTGATTAGCTGGAAATCCTGGAGGCCATCTTTAATTTATGCAAAATCGATAATGATACATATCTCTGTTACCATTCAATTGTTTTATATGAAAGTTGGTATACATCATCGATGCATACAGATACTTTAAATCGGGACCTGATTGACTGAAAACCTTGGCGGCCATCTTTAATTTATGCAAAAACTTTAATGATATATATCTCTGATATCATTTAAGTGTTCTATACCAAACTTGGTATACAGCATCGATGTATCAAGAGACTTGCAATGAATAACCACATCAGTTCCTCTGAGTGGGGAGAAGGATGGGCGGCCATCTTTAATTTATGCAAAATCATTAATGATCTCGTTCTCTGATACCATTCAAGTGCTCGATGTAAAATTTGGTATACATCATCGATGCATCAAGAGACTTACGACAAATGACAGTTCTGGTTTCTCTGATTGGGGCGGAAACCTTAGTGGCCATCTTTAATTTATGCAAAATCTTTAATGATGTATATCTCTGATACCATTTCAGTGTTCTATACGAAACTTGGTATACAGCATCAATGTATCAAGAGACTTTCAATTAACCACATCAGTTCCTCTGAGTGGCGGGAAGGATGAGCGGCCATCTTTAATTATGCGAAATCATTAATGATCTCTATCTCTGATACCGTTTGAATGCTCGATGTAAAATTTGGTATACATCATTGATGCATCAAGAAACTTATGTAATGATAACCGGTTTCTCTGATTGGACGGAAACCTTAGGGTCATTCCTAATTGCAAAATTTTTGATAATCTGTATATTTGTGACTTGACTGCTTGGTGTTCCTGACATCTTGGTTCAAATTGAATACATTATGAATGTACCCAGAGCCGAGGGGTTTTCAGATGCGCAGCTTCTTATTGTTATTTACTGCTGAAGGATATGCTTTCGATTATCTGGAAAAAGTGAAATTTTTTACAAATATTGGTAACATGCAGTCTGTCCCAGCGGTTTAAAAAAAATATATATATATGTGTACAATTACACTAATGCACTAGAGATCCTTGTTGAGAGGAATGTGTGAGACTACAAGTATGGCTCTTCGCCATGAGATGGAACATCAAAGAGTTAGTGGAATTATTCCAACAGTCTATTTTACATTTAAATAGCCCCGTTTCAGTGCCTAAAGCTCTAGTTATTGTTTTTTTTTTGTGGCTATGTCCCAGTCTCCGATGTATGGTATTTTAACTCCAACCCGTTGCATCCAGGCTTCATCTGACGGAATTCTATGAAGTGGAAATCTGGGAACTGACAATATTCATTTCTACCGGGCACCAACACCTTTGTTAAGAGCTTTGTCTAGATAGTCACATTAGACTGCTTGAAAATGGCAACATCTGAAGAACAGTTTCCCATACACAGGTTGAAAAACAGAAAATACTTAAAGAAAATGTTTTGCACTTACTAGAGAATTAACACCAATGAGCAAATTCCATAATAACAACTTGAATTCTTACTTAATAGTATCTGAAATATCTTGGCTGTAACAGAAAATTTATGTTGAATCTTCATACTCTGGTAAATGCATGGTCCCTTGTACATGAAGAAAACATTGTAAGGGTTCTTGATTTATTTCTTTGTGAACCACACCAACAACATGCCACCTGACCATGCATGGCCCTCACATTACCATACAATATGACATTTCCAGGCTTTACTTCAGATCTACATGTATTACCTGCAGCAGCTGTATGAATATGAGCCCTAAAAAAACAGGAAATCACTAAAGTGTTCATGTCCGATCTATATCTGTGAACGTTTTCTATCCACAGTTGCAATTTTTTGTGAGTGCATGTACGCTAGGTGGAGACGATGTGTCACGTATCAAAAGTTGAGGTCGAGGTCAGAGGTCAAAGGTTGCCAAAAATCAGGAAATCATTTTTATAATTGACAGTTTTCTGTTTCAGTTTTTTATACCTGTCGAGATCGTGTAATGCGATGTTGCATTCTGTCCATTCATCCATTAACACTTGTTGTCCATGTGATATCTCTAGTTTCAAGGTACATGTATGATTGGTACCAAACTTTGAGCATACCTTACTCGCATGGCAAAAAGGAGCCATACATTTTGAGATCAATTTGTCAAAGTCACAGTCCCCCAAAACTGAATCAAGTGTAGCTGACTTTGTGTTAGGGTGGAATTTTCAGAGTTCTCTCCCCTACATGTATATGGCATTTGTCCTGTGGAGTTGTCTCCCATGTTTGAAACAGCTATATTTAGTTAAACTGTTGTGAAATAAAAACCATACATTTACTAATTCAATGGGGAGAGGGGTCCTTCATGAACTTCATACCTGTTTATTAACTCCAGAACAAAGGTTTACTCCATCAATTTCTTCTTCTTTCATGAAAAATTCTCTTGGCTGAAAGGAATCCATTTGCTTCTATTTTCTTGTGTTTGACTATTGTCGATTTCAGTGTGGGATATGTGAGCTTTCGGCTCTTGCTTCAAGGTCAACTAGTTACCAAGAGTTAAGCCCATATCACAGTTTTGAAGCTGTAAGGTGACAGGGGAGATAACCAAATAGAACTGTAATATACTAGGGAGGAGGTACATGAAACAATATGATGCCATGAGAGGATGCATCCCAGCATAGCTCCAGTCCATCTAACCACGAGGATTTTACATTGTATCTCGATACTCATTTTTACCCCTCGGTCAATTTTGGCCATGGGGTATTGTCGTCTTGTACGTCCGTCTGTTCGTACGTCAGTACGTGAGCGAGATAGACGGAAAACGGTTCCACTGAAGAATTCCAAATTTGGTATGCTTATTTACCTAGTCAAGGACCAGAAGCCTATTGAATTGGGACCTGATTGGGTGGAAACCTTGGCGGCCATCTTTAATTTTATGCAAAATGGATAATGATAAAATATCTCGGAAACCATTCAACTGTTCAATACGAAAGTTGGTATACATCATCGATACATCAAGCAACTTTCAATGAATTACCAAACCGGCTTTTCTGAGTAGCTGGAAATCCTGGAGGCCATCTTTAATTTATGCAAAATCGATAATGATACATATCTCTGTTACCATTAAATTGTTTTATATGAAAGGTGGTATACATCATCCATGCATACAGATACTTTAAATCGGGACCTGATTGACTGAAAACCTTGGCGGCCATCTTTAATTTATGCAAAAACTTTAATGATATATATCTCTGATATCATTTAAGTGTTCTATACCAAACTTGGTATACAGCATCGATGTATCAAGAGACTTGCAATGAATAACCACATCAGTTCCTCTGAGTTGAGAGAAGGATGGGCGGCCATCTTTAATTTATGCAAAATCATTAATGATCTCGTTCTCTGATACCGTTCAAGTGCTCGATGTAAAATTTGGTATACATCACGCGCATCGATGCATCAAGAGACTTACGACAAATGACAGTTCTGGTTTCTCTGATTGGGCGGAAACCTTGGTGGCCATCTTTAATTTATGCAAAATCTTTAATGATGTATATCTCTGATACCATTTCAGTGTTCTATACGAAACTTGGTATACAGCATCAATGTATCAAGAGACTTTCAATTAACCACATCAGTTCCTCTGAGTGGCGGGAAGGATGAGCGGCCATCTTTAATTATGCGAAATCATTAATGATCTCTATCTCTGATACCGTTTGAATGCTCGATGTAAAATTTGGTATACATCATTGATGCATCAAGAAACTTATGTAATGATAACCGGTTTCTCTGATTGGACGGAAACCTTAGGGTCATTCCTAATTGCAAAATTTTTGATAATCTGTATATTTGTGACTTGACTGCTTGGTGTTCCTGACATCTTGGTTCAAATTGAATACATTATGAATGTACCCAGAGCCGAGGGGTTTTCAGATGCGCAGCTTCTTATTGTTATTTACTGCTGAAGGATATGCTTTCGATTATCTGGAAAAAGTGAAATTTTTTACAAATATTGGTAACATGCAGTCTGTCCCAGCGGTTTAAAAAAAATATATATATATGTGTACAATTACACTAATGCACTAGAGATCCTTGTTGAGAGGAATGTGTGAGACTACAAGTATGGCTCTTCGCCATGAGATGGAACATCAAAGAGTTAGTGGAATTATTCCAACAGTCTATTTTACATTTAAATAGCCCCGTTTCAGTGCCTAAAGCTCTAGTTATTGTTTTTTTTTTGTGGCTATGTCCCAGTCTCCGATGTATGGTATTTTAACTCCAACCCGTTGCATCCAGGCTTCATCTGACGGAATTCTATGAAGTGGAAATCTGGGAACTGACAATATTCATTTCTACCGGGCACCAACACCTTTGTTAAGAGCTTTGTCTAGATAGTCACATTAGACTGCTTGAAAATGGCAACATCTGAAGAACAGTTTCCCATACACAGGTTGAAAAACAGAAAATACTTAAAGAAAATGTTTTGCACTTACTAGAGAATTAACACCAATGAGCAAATTCCATAATAACAACTTGAATTCTTACTTAATAGTATCTGAAATATCTTGGCTGTAACAGAAAATTTATGTTGAATCTTCATACTCTGGTAAATGCATGGTCCCTTGTACATGAAGAAAACATTGTAAGGGTTCTTGATTTATTTCTTTGTGAACCACACCAACAACATGCCACCTGACCATGCATGGCCCTCACATTACCATACAATATGACATTTCCAGGCTTTACTTCAGATCTACATGTATTACCTGCAGCAGCTGTATGAATATGAGCCCTAAAAAAACAGGAAATCACTAAAGTGTTCATGTCCGATCTATATCTGTGAACGTTTTCTATCCACAGTTGCAATTTTTTGTGAGTGCATGTACGCTAGGTGGAGACGATGTGTCACGTATCAAAAGTTGAGGTCGAGGTCAGAGGTCAAAGGTTGCCAAAAATCAGGAAATCATTTTTATAATTGACAGTTTTCTGTTTCAGTTTTTTATACCTGTCGAGATCGTGTAATGCGATGTTGCATTCTGTCCATTCATCCATTAACACTTGTTGTCCATGTGATATCTCTAGTTTCAAGGTACATGTATGATTGGTACCAAACTTTGAGCATACCTTACTCGCATGGCAAAAAGGAGCCATACATTTTGAGATCAATTTGTCAAAGTCACAGTCCCCCAAAACTGAATCAAGTGTAGCTGACTTTGTGTTAGGGTGGAATTTTCAGAGTTCTCTCCCCTACATGTATATGGCATTTGTCCTGTGGAGTTGTCTCCCATGTTTGAAACAGCTATATTTAGTTAAACTGTTGTGAAATAAAAACCATACATTTACTAATTCAATGGGGAGAGGGGTCCTTCATGAACTTCATACCTGTTTATTAACTCCAGAACAAAGGTTTACTCCATCAATTTCTTCTTCTTTCATGAAAAATTCTCTTGGCTGAAAGGAATCCATTTGCTTCTATTTTCTTGTGTTTGACTATTGTCGATTTCAGTGTGGGATATGTGAGCTTTCGGCTCTTGCTTCAAGGTCAACTAGTTACCAAGAGTTAAGCCCATTTTAGTTTATCTTTCAATATAAGATGTGATATATGGCTGTGTATATGCTAAGGTGTACAAATAGGTGTGACACGAGAGTTCAAATCCCAATTTCAGATAAGCAGTAAGTTCTGGTGAAGAAATAATACAGAGACCTTTGCTGTATGCAAAATTAACAGTTAAAAGATAAGCTATGCATTACATTTGGTACCGGTAATTCACAGTACTTTGCAATAATGTATTACTGTCAATGTTGGACGAACGTTGACAGACATTTCTGGGTGATTTTATCATTTCCTTTTTCATTTTCTTGGAAAACATATCACTGTTTATCACTCAAATTTAATACTGAACTCTGTCCAGTGAATAAACATGAAAAAAATAATTTCTCTAACATTTTTCAGATTTTTAGGAGATTTATAAAATGTTGGACAAACATTGGCAGACAAACATGTGCTGTATCACAAAACATCTATTTCTCAGTTAGAGAAGACATATCCATTTTATAATCTATGAGTAGAGGATACATGTATCATTCCATGGAAGCAGAGATGAAACAAATGCATTTATAATCCATCTTATCAAGAGATAAAATTTCATAAAACAGTTGGACGAACACATGACAGACGAACATTGACAAAAAACCAGAAGTCTAGGTCTCTGCTGATGGAGATCTATGCACTTATAGCTAGGAACTGGGGAGTACATTCAATAATTTAAGTCATTGACTTGATCACTTACTTGGTTTAATAATAAAAAAAAACATATTTCAGTCGGACTAACACATGACAGACAAAATGTTGGACGAACACATGACAGATGAAATGTTGGATGAACATTGACAGATAATCATGTGCTGTATTACGAGAGCTAGGTCTCTGCTGATGGGGATATTTGCACTTATCAGCAAGGAACTGGGGAGTACATTCAATAAAAGTATAAATGGCATTGGGCTGATCACTTATTTAGTATACTAATAAATAAACACATAATTAGTCGGACTAACACATGACAGACAACATGTTGGACAAACATTGACAATGATTGACAGACAATCATGCACTGTCAATGTGTGAAATAGGAAAACAAATTCTAGTTGCCCATGGGGAAGTACGGGCAACCAACACATCCAAATGCATTGGAATTCAAGCGGAATTAGGTTGCCCAAAGGAAATTTTGGTTGCCCCGGGCAACAGGGCAAAGGGCTATTTCGCACCCTGACTGTATTTACAAGCAGGCCAGGTCTCTGCCAATGGAGATCTATGCAAGAAATGGGGAGTACATTCAATAAAAGTGTGAAAGCCATTGTGTTGATCACTTATTTAGTGTAATAATGAAAACTAAAACATATTTATGTTGGACGAACACATGACAGACAATTCAAGCTTCAATTTCAAAACAATCCAGACGAAGTTTAAATTAACATCAACCGCCAATACTTTTACAAATTAATTAAAGATGTTTAGTCTGGGAGAGGCCTTGAGATCATTGCATAGAATTAGGTCCCAAGTTTCATTAATTTTCCAATTGTAAAAATTCATAGCATAGTTGACAGACAATGTTAGTCCAACCAAGTGTTGGGGTTTTTCAACCAAAAAAAATTGGTTATTCCATTAATCAACAAATTTTATAGGAAAGAAATTAGAAAAAATGATCGCCTTTCACCACATATCAGTTTGCCGCAACACACGTTTATTATTTGAAGTATGCCAACCCGAAATTCCCATATTGTGTACATGTCACAATTTTCCTATAAGAATCAAGCAATAAATAGTGAATATGGATAATTTATTTTCTCAATTCTGATGTCCAGGGCATGATATTATAATATTTATCTCTAATAATAATAAAACTTTATTTCAAGAGGGTAAAGTACAAATGTACGCTCAGTCAACAAACAATGCTGATCTTCCCTGAGGCCCTCACACACAAAACATTCACGTCATTCATATCACACTCAAATGGAAGCAAAAAGGATTACCGTCATATGAACAATAGAAAACTATATACTTATACAATTTGGTATGCATCACTGTGAACGCAATACAGGCAAAGGAGCTTAATTATGCAATCTAGGGATTAAGAAGATAATTGTTGCACAAACAAGGTTTTAAAGCTCTGAACAGAGGAAGCATTTTGTGTATTGGCTGGCAGGGAATTCCACAGGACCGGTCCTGAATATAATAGGCTTTTCTTAAACAGCTCAGTATGGGGGAAGGGAACTTTGAGAATGTTTGTAGCAGAAGATCTCAGAGTTCTTTGACCAATGTTATCAGTGAATAGATCTTTCATGTAATCTGGGTAATACCCATTGAGTGATTTGTATACAGTTACACCTTTATTGAGTTTAACCAAATTAAATACTGTTTGCCACTGTAGCATGTTAAAAAGTTGAGCAGAAGGAGTATGTTTTGTTTTGTCTAAGATCAAACGTGCTGCAGTCTTTTGCAGTTTATGTATCCTGTTCAGTAGTTGGTTTGAGGCTCATACTAAAGGAAGGCCGAAAGGAAGGCGGCCTTCCGAAAGGAAGGCGGTGGATAAAAACATATACTACAAGGCTTATCGGGGGATAATTTATGCCTAGATGTATTAGTTACAGTATAAATTTATACCGATTCATATATTTGTAGGTACCCACAACGTCGTACGGCCACATGAATATTATTGTATTGGCTAACCGCTTTGTTGTTTAGTACTCAAAGATAGTAGCCGGCCGCCATTTTGATTTTCGCCAGCCGGGACGGCCATGAAGTATTATCCGCGATTCATGTGTCCGTACGACGTTGTGGGTACCTACAAATATATGAAATCGGTATAAATTTACACAAGTAATACATCTAGGCATAAATTATCCCCCGCTAAGCCTTGTAACATATGTTTTTATCCACCGCCTTCCTTTCGGAAGGCCGCCTTCCTTCGGCCTTCCTTTAGTATGAGCCTTGGTTTGAGCAATTACCCCAGATACTGATACAGTTATTAATATGGGGGGATATGTATCCATTGTAGAATAAAAGTCGCATATTCTGTGGGATTAGACTCTTATGCTTCCTCAGAACAGATAGTAATCTAGAAACAGTAGTACAAATATGATCTACATGAGATTGCCAAGACAGAGTTTTATCTAAATGTAGACCAAGCAATGTTTGATGGTCAACTCTTTCAATACGGGTGCCATTGATTGTGACATTGAAAGATTCCTTACCACATTGCTTTAACTTTTGGGATGACCCGATTAACATTGCTTTAGTTTTACTTGGATTAATGATCATTTTGTTTTCAGAGCACCATGTTTTTGCCTTAATCATATTTTTGTTAACTTTTGCTTCAAGTACTTTCAATGATTTTGAAGAATAGATGTGTGGATAGTGGTGTCATCAGCATATGTCTCAACGTCACAATCATTAATGTGCAAAACAAAATCATTGAGAAAGAAAATAAACAGTAGCGGACCAAGAAGTTTTACCAAGTGATACACATTGAAATCGAGAATTCAAGTAAGATGACATCCATTTTAGTCGGTGCTTTTTAATCAAAACCATAAATCTTAAGCTTTTTTAACAGGAGGTTGTGATCTATCAGATCGAATGCTTTTCGGAAGTCAATCATGACTGAACCAACAATTTCTTCATTGTCAAGTGCATGTAGCCATTTTTCAGTGAGTCTTGTTAAAGCAGTGAAACAGGAGTGTTGAGGCCTGAAACCTGATTGGGAGTCACTGAGCAAATCATGGGATGTTATATATACGTATATAACCAGTCATGCACATGTCTTTCTAGAATTTTAGAGAGTATTGGTAAAATAGATATTGGACGGTAATTCTCAGCTTTGTTTACAGACCCATTTTTGTGAAGCGGATATACTTTAGATTTTTTTCCAGTTGTTTGGGAATATGCCAGTAGAAATACTTAAGTTTAGTATTTTTGTCACATGTGGGGTGATTACATCTGCACACATTTTGAGACTCAAGGTATCAAGACCTGTACTTTTAGTGATATCAAGTGTAGATAAGTAGCTGAAAACATAGTTTTCTGATGCTGGTGGGATGGAAAATGTATTTCCTGGGGGTAGTTTTTCAGAAACAAAGTCTTGTAGTTTTTTCAAAGAAGGCGATGGATCTAAGTTGTCATTTGGTAATAGCCTTTCAGCCGAATCTATGAAAAATCTGTTGAGCTCATTAGCAATATCATAGGGATCTGTGTACAGTTTCTTGTCATCTATTATTGAAGTGGGTGAGGATTGTGTAGGTTTGGGATTAAATTTTTTAATGATTTTCCAGGGGTTATTGTTTTTGCTGTCCTGAATTAGAGTTTTGAAGTTGTCTTTTTTTGCTTTGTGTATAAGGCTATTCACTGAGTTTTTTGACCGTTAGTTTAAGCTGCCATTGCTATGTTTGGATGACTTATCTCTGCAAACATTATGGAGTATAAAAAACTGTTTTTGCTCTTGTACTGAACAGATTCAATAAAACAATAAACTTCTTGAAAAATTAATACCCAATTTGTACACCTTAGCAAATAAATTGCCATTTGTTACATTCTCAGAAGCACAAAATTGTAGACCTTTCTCTGGATTGCTAGCTACCAATTGGAATCAAGGCTATTAAACAACCTTGAAATTTGGACCAATGTAATTCCAGATATACGGGCGTATATTGAAGCCCCTTGAGCTGTTGGTGGTGAGTGGATACCCTACGGGGAGACGATGTGTCGAGTATCAATATGAAGGTCGAGGTCAGAGGTCAAAGGTCACTGGCCTGAAAAACAGGAAATCACTTAAGTGTTCGTGTCCGGTCTATAATATCTGTGAAAGTTTATATCCACAGTTGCAATTTTTTGTGAGTGGATACGCTAGGTGGAGACGATGTGTCTCGTACCAAAATTGAGGTCGAGGTCAGAGGTCAAAGGTCACTGTTGCCTAACATCAGGAAATCATTGATTATTGACAGTTTTCCATCTACATTTCTAATTTCTTGTGAGTGGATTCAATATCAAGTGTTGCATACCAAAAACTGGGTCAAGGTCGAAGGTCAAAGGTCACTGTGACCCCAAAACAGTGAAATTGTTAAAAATCCTGGGTTTTTTTTAGTCCATTGAGAAATTACGGGAGCCGTTTTGTCATGTACCAAAATTTAGATTCAGGTCAATAGTCAAGGTCACTGTGACCCCAGAATCAATGTCAAAGGCCAGCGTGACCTGAAAATCAGGAAATCATTAAAAATTACTAATTTTTTGTGAGTGGATTCAATAGGGGAAAAGGAAGTGTCGCATATCAAACATTAGGTCAAGGTTGAAGGTCAAAGGTCATTGTGACCCCAAAATCATGAAATTATTACAAATAACATATTTTTGTGTCAGTAGTTACATTAGGGGGACATGATGTGTCACATACCAAAATGTAGGTTAAGGCCGAAGGTCAAGGTCCCTGTGACCCCCAAATCGTTAAATTGTTAAAAATTGTGATTTTTGTGTCCATTGAGAAATTATGGGGAGACGGTTTGTCATGTACCAAAATTTAGGTCAAGGTCAATATATAGTCCAGGTCACTGTAACCCCAGAATCAAGAAATCTTTAAAAATTTCTTCTTTTTTTGTGTCAGTAGATACATTAGGGGGCATGGTGTGTCACATTCCAAAATGTAGGTCAATCAGAACGTCAAGGTCACTGTGACCCCCGAAGTCATGAAATTCATAAAATCATGATTTTTTTGTGTCCATTGATACATTGAGGGAAGACGATGTGTCGTGTACCAATATTTAGGTCAAGGTCTGGTCAAAGATCAAGGTCATTGTGACTCCAAAATCAAGAAATCATTAAAAGTCACATTTTCATATGCCTGTCGAAGACGAGGTCGTGTAATGCGATGTTGCATTCGGTCCATTCATCCATTAACATTTGTTTTCCATGCGATACGTCTCGATTGGTACCAAACTTTGAGTATACCGTACTCGCATGGCAAAGAGGAGCCATACATTTTGAGATCAATTTGTCAAAGGTCAAGGTCACACTCACTGTCCCGCAAAACTAAATCAAGTTTAGCTGACCATATGTGTTAGGTTGGAATATTCAGAGTTCTCGTCCCTACATGTATATGGCATTTGTCCTGTAGAGTTGCCTCCCATGTTTGAAACAGCTACATTTAGTTAAACTGTTGTGAAATAAAAACCATACAAGGCATAATCTACCATTGTTCCAGGGGTCGATAATCGGCCCCGTTCCCAAAGGATCTTTTCCCAATTTTCTGGAAGAAATTTCCCCAAAAATAAAAATATTTACCATTTTGAAAATTCACGTAAACGTTGGCGATTATTCCTTGTCATATTTGTATGTCATTGGACTTATAAAACGGAATAGGAAAGTTCCAAACTTCTTTATTATCAAACTACGGAAGTGCAACGTCCGATAAAATGGGCAGCGAAGATCGCTTCTTTTGGTAGTTCTCGGAGGTCTTCGTTCTCCGTCCGGGCAGTCCCGAGCATTATCGCTAAACTTCCAGTCTAGATCTGGCGAAGCGAGAGGGTAGTCTGACATCTTTGACCACATCTATTCACCGTATTCCAGGGGGAAAATCGGCTTGCGAAGGTTTCTCGTATGTATTAATTGTTGCATTCATTTGGCAGAAAATAATATTGACGATGGTCTAAAAAAGTCCAATCATTGTGTAATCTAATTCTTTACGCAAACATCATCGTTGTTGTTGTTGCACTGACACTCAATGCGTTACCAACAGAGATTCGTCAGGGGAGTTAACTCTAGCCGGCTCTAGTTATTTCTTTCATCCCATGGGCCATGTGTAACATTTCAAATTTAATTGTTTTCCTTTAAATTTTCTCATAAAAATATATAAAACAGGGAATAATATTTGACAAATTTAACTGCCAGAAATGGGCTCGAAAGTATTTCCAGGCATCTAGAACCCCGAAGCTTCCGCGGCCTAGGCGGCCCCTGGACCCCAGCCTGAAGTGCTACGATAGTATTTTCCAAATTCATTTCCAAATGGCCCTTTCCCAAAATATGCCCTGGCCATACATGTACTAATTTAACAGAGAGAGAGAGGGGTCCTTTATCAACTTCATACCTGTTTATTAACTCAAGAACAAAGGTTCACTTCATCACCTTCTTCCTTCATGAAAAATTGTCTCGTCTGAAAGGAATCCATTCATAGAAAAACTACTATTTTCTTGTGTTTGACTATTGGCGATTTCCATTTGGGATATGTGAGCTCTCGGCTTTGGCTTCAAGGTCAACTAGTTCCAACAGTCAGTTATGCCCATTTTAGTTTATCATTCAGTATATAAGATGTGATATGTTAGATTCTCAGAAGCACAAAATTGTAGACCTTTCTCTGGATTGCTAGCTTAATTACCAATTGGAATCAAGGCTATTAAACAACCTTGAATTTGGACCAATTTAATTCCAGATATACGGGCGTATATTGAAGCCCCTTGGGCTCTTGTTTCATCTGTCATCCATGACAGACTCACATATTTGTTTTTAATTTTTGTTTGTAGAAGCTAATAATTCCTAACTATACAATTATCACAAGAAAACTTCCCATCGATTGAAAGGATAATGAAATATCAAAGCAAAATTCGTTCATGTGAATTTTGAGAACAATAATAAGGTGTACATGTAGCTAACGTCATTCTGTCAAATGACGTTGGCAACAGGTTTGGTGTTCTAAAATCCATTAAACATTTCAACTTTATTTGAATCCTTTGGGATATTCAAATTACTCATTCCCTTGGACATTTTGAAGTCAACTGTCTGTCACAGGTGTGCTTTGAAATCTAAGAGGATGACATTAAATGAAAATGACGTTTAATAGCAACACAAATGACGTTAGCAACATTTGTCATGTACCTCAAAGGTATGTTAACTCATCACAAGATTTGGTATTTTTTGTTGTACCAGCTTTTTTGCAATGTGCACTCTTATCCCTGCCATTTTTAAGACCCTGTGTATATTTTTTGGACTAAAAAGAGTATTTGAATTTCCCTAATGTCATCTACCTTGACAGATGTGACGTTAGCAACAGTTTTATTTCGATTTCATCACTTATTATTCTCATCTGCCCTAATTTTTTTCTAACTTGATGAGTCAGAAGTGGTCAGTTAATGAAAAGTATATAAGGGTTATATCTGATTCATTTTTAGCTCATCTGGGCCGAAGGCCCGATGGGCTTATGTCATGGCCTGACTGTCCGTCGTCCGTCGTGCGTCGTGCGTCGTCCATCGTCCGTCGTCCGTCGTCCGTAAACATCTTCTTCTCTGAAACCGCTTGACCGATTAAGCTGAAACTTGGCATGCATGTTCCCCCCAATGAGGACACCAGAATTTGTTCACGCCGTGTCGATACGATTTTAAATATGGCCGCCATGGCGGCCATCTTGAATTTGCCATTGAAACATTGTTATCGCGATTTCTCAGGAACTACTGCATAGATCTTTCTCAAATTTGGTACACAGGTTCCCCTTGGGGTCTAGTTGTGCAAGATACCTGTTGTGGTCTGATTCACAAATCCAATATGGCCACCAGGCGGCCATCTTGGATTTCCCCATGAAACATTGTTATTGCAATTTCTCAGGAACTACTTTGTGGATCTTCCTCAAATTTGGTACACAGGTTCCCCTTGGGGTCTAGTTGTGCAAGATACCTTTTCTGCTCTGATTCGAACATCCAATATGGCCACCAGGCAGCCATCTTGGATTTCCCTATGAAACTTCGTTATCGTGATTTATCAGGAAGTACTGCATGGATCTTTCTCAAATTTGATACACAGGTTCCCCTTAGTGTCTAGTTGTGCAAGATGCTTTTGTGGTCTGATTCAGAAATCCAATATGGCCACCAGGCGGCCATCATGGATTTCGAGATGAAACATTCTTATCTCGATTTCTCAGGAAGTACTGCATGGATTTTTCTCAAATTTGATACAGAGGTTCCCCTTGGGGTCTAGTTGTGCAAGATACAATTTGTGGTCTGATTGAAAAATCCAATATGGCCACCAGGCGGCCATCTTGAATTTGCCATTGAAATCTTGTCATTATTTTTCGTTAACTACTGCATGGATCTTTCTCAAATTTGGTACACAGGTTCCTCTTGGGGGTCTAGTTGTGCAAGATACCTTTTCTGCTCTGATTCGAACATCCAATATGACCACCAGGCGGCCATCTTGGATTTCCCTATGAAACTTCCTTATCATGATTTATCAGGAAGAACCGCATGGATCTTTCTCAAATTTGATATACAGGTTCCCCTTGGGATCTAGTTGCGCGAGATACAATTTGCGGTCTGATTGAAAAATCCAATATGACCACCAGGCGGCCATCTTGGATTTCCAGATGAAACATTATCGCGATTTCTCAGGAACTACTGCATGGATCGTTCTCAAATTTGGTACAGAGGTTCCCCTTGGGGTCTAGTTGCGCAAGATACAATTTGTAGTCTGATTGAAAAATCCAATATGGCCACCAGGCGGCCATCTTGGATTTCCAGATGAAACATTGTTATCGTGATTTCTCAGGAACTACTGCATGGATCTTTCTCAAATTTGGTACAGAGGTTGCCCTTGGGGTCTAGCTGTGCAGGATACCATATATGGTCTGATTGAAAATTCCAATATGGCCACCAGGTGGCCATCTTGGATTTCCCTATGAAATTTTGTTATCGTAAATTCTTAGCATATTACTGCATGGATGTTGATACACAGGTTCCCCTTGTGGTCCAGTTGTGCAAGATACCTTTTTTGATTCATTTCGAAAATCCAATATTGCCGCATCTTGAATTTCCCATGAAACTTTATCATAAAATCTCAGGAAATAACTGCATGGATCATTTTATAGTGTTCAGGGGGGACAACACAAGTTACAAACTCATCTATTGCAGTTCTTTAGTAAACATTTCTCACAGCTACTTTCTCCAGTTACAGACAGATGACCTACAGTGCCGTGGCACTATCTTTTACATCTTCGCAGACAGATGGGGGTATGTGTTGGTTAGGCCATACCTCACCAGAGATTACTTTCATTGGAAAAATGTCCTGTTACATCTCATTGCCATCGTAACAACCCAGTCGCACATATTTCGTACTCGACATGTCTCCCCCTGGTGCATATACCCACAAAATATTGGAATCGTAGGTTAAAAACTGTCCAATGTACTGTCCGGACACGAAGTGGACAGACGGACGAACGACTACAATCACTTAATAAAAATTGGTTCTGGTTATTGCTTATACAGCTTACTGACAATCACACATTATATTTTGGTATAATTGCCTTTATTCCATAACCTCCAATTACAATCATGAATTTGCAGCTTGACCTCCTGTGGAATCGACTATGTTGCCATTTTGTTCAGGGGAGACAACGCAAGTTAGAAAATCATCTATTGCAGTTCTTCAGTAAAAATTTCTCGCAGCCACTTTCTCCAGTTATAGCCAGATGAGCGCTACAGTGCCGTGGCACTATCTTTAATTCAGTGTATTGAAATGTTAATTGGCATGTATGCTGATTGGGGATGAACCTTTGAAATGAGAATTGGGACAGAGACACATGTGATTTCGCTTGACAAACAATAAACTGTGATTTGATGCTTCATTACAATAATGCTGGTAAATTATATTTGATAAATGCACAAGAAATTAATGCCAAAATAAATAGCCCCCCCCCCCCCAAGAAAAAATATAATTTATCAGCAAAAGTTAGAATAACTTTTTTTTTTAAACCAGGCTGGTGGGTATCATCAACTGAAAGAAAAAAAGTATCAGAAAAATCAGGGCATCGTCGACTGTGCCGTTGTCTTCCAGTCAGTGCGTGCATGACCTCCCGTGTATTTGACATGCAACAACAACAACTTCGACTATTTGGTTGGCTTCGGCTTAAGTCATCAGCCGACAAGTACTTTCCGATATATAGAAATGACGAGTGGTATAGTAGGAATCATTGTGTTGTAATGACATAAAATGGCGGCAATAAACTTACCAGAAAAACGGCAAAAAATCGCATCGTCCATCTCTACAAGCTGGTTGAATCTTCCGCTGGAAGCCGCCAACCTCACTCCCGTAACTCGTGAAGCATGATGTGAGGTGGAACCCGACTACAGAGGCAAGGCCCATTGAAATGCATTGCAATGACGGTTCCCCACTATTTCAATAGTGTCCAACAACATTGCCTCAAAATTTCGTCGGGAACCATGTAAAACCCTACTGGAAGTCACATGAGTCGTGGGTTCTCTATATGGCAATTACTTGGCGGGAGATTTCACGTTGCATTCCTAGACCTCCGTCTGATCGACCGAGGTAAAAACACGGGCAAAGCAAATAGAGTTTACACATGCGAAGATTTCTTGTTTTATTACTCGGGGATACGATAGAACGCGTCTCCGGCCATATAAGACCCCTGGCGCCTGGGCGGCCCCTGGACCCTCGCCTGTTTGTGCTGTGGTTGTGGCCCCTCCTATCACCAATTGCTTCAGCTGTGTCTGTTATTGATATGGAGGTTGTATCACATTTCATTGCACAATTAGCATGCGCTTTTTTCTTGAGCTGTAACTTTTAGGATTCTATTTGATCAGAAATAGTTTTTGTGGAAAACTGCTCTGAATGTGATTGTTTCACGATTCTGCTGTTTGTTTTATAAGACCAATCAATAAATATTATTCGATGCTCTTGTGATGGTTGTTTGAGTGATAATACTGAAGGGTCCCTAACCAGCAACGTTTAACTGTATTCTATGTGGGTTGTCCACCGCGAATATCTTGTTATATGGGCGTGATGTAAAATTCAAATATGGACAGCTCTAAAGGCCTCTGTGCATCACTATCTAAAAAGGAATATTCTTCTTATACAATCTAGCGCAAGAACCGTCCTTCGGACAGAAAAGGAGAACAAATGTGAGCATGCGCACTGCAGATTGTAGGAGTATGTGCGAATTTCCAGGAACTCAGAATATCGTCTTTCCCTAGAAACCGGAATATAATTGGTAGATGGACAATGATTGGTGAATTTCTTATCCATTTATAATGAAGTCGGTGTACATCCCGAAGATTATCTCAATAAGAGTTACTATAATGCAACATGATGAGTATTGTTGGTCTTTGTTCTCAGTATTCAACAGGGTGTCGTTCAGAAACAAGCGTTCTGAGCCCCAACATCTCGCCTTGCGGGGTCATCCGCCGAAGGTGCAGCAGTATTGGAAGCATACATGTAGAGCAAACAATAACGTCTGGAATAGGTGATGTGGTACAGAATAGATTATCTGGTACAGACAATAACATCAGTCCCATGTGGGATTACTGGCATATAAGTTAATCCCATGTAGGATGGATAGGTCAGTGCCGTCGGATTACTGGTGCATAGGGCAGTCCAGTGTGAGATTACTGCTGGATAGGTCAATCCCAAGTGAGATTACTGCTGGATAGGCCAGTCCTGTGTAGGATTACTGCTGGGTGGACCAGTCCCGTGTGTTATTACTGATGGATAGACCAGTCCCCTGAGGGATTACTGCTGGATAGTCCAGTCCCAAGTGGGATTACTGCTGGACAGGCCAGTCCTGTCTTGGATTACTGCTGGATAGATGAGTCTCGTATGGGATTAATGCTGGATAGGGCAGTCCCGTGTGGGATTACTGCGGCATAGGCAGTCCAGTGTGGGATTACTGCTGCATACGGCAATCATGTGTGGAATTACGGCTGGGGAGGCCAGTCCCATGTGGGATTACTGCTGGATAGGCCTAACCTGTGTGGCATTACAGCGGGATAGGTGAGTCCCATGTAGAATTATGGCTGGATAGGTCAGTGCCATGTGGGATTACTGCTGCATATTGCAGTCCAGTGTCATATTACTTCTGGATAGGTCAGTCCAATGTGCGATTACTGCTGCATAGGCCAGTCCCGTGTGGAATTACTGCTGGAGAGGCCAGTCCCATGTGGGATTACTGCTGAATAGGCCAGTCCGGTCTGGGATTACTGCTGGACAGATCAGTCCCGTGCGGCATTACTGCTGGATAGGCCAGTGCCATTTGGGATTACTGCTGGATAGGTCAGTCCTGTGTGAGATTACTGCTGGATAGGCCAGTCGCAAATGGGATTACTGCTGGATAGACCAGTTCGGTCTGGGATTACTGCTGGATAGTTGAGTTCTGTATGGGATTACTGCTGGATAGGTCAGTCGCGTGTGGCATTACTGCTGGATAGGCCAATGCCATTTGGGAATACAGCTGGATAGGTCAGTCCCATATGGGATTACTGCTGGAGAACTGTGTCCACCAAGTTGTATAATCATCCCACGAAAGGTTCAACAAGGTTGTACAGATCTACATGTAAATTTTTGTCCAACAAAAACCTTATCAATGGAAAGGTACAAAGTCTAAACTGCAATAATTAGGACAAAAATTCATATTTAATGAAATAGCACATGCACATCGTCAAATCACATTGAACTTGGGTAGCAAGTGTCAAACTCATCGAATGAAAGCTGACAGCTTCAGAAAACTTTCCATGTACAGGTGTACATGTATATACATGTACAATATTATTGGCAGATTACTTAGACAAAACCCTCAAAATTTGAACAAAAATTACTATTTCATCTCCTAAATAACACAGGTACATCTTGTAATCATAAGAAACATGTGTACCAAGTCCCATAATTATTCAATGACAGCTGACAACTGCAGCAAACTGTGGTGTACAGATGTACATGTGCACTTCAGCTAAACGCAAAACTTACCATTTGCCATAATTTGTAGAAATATTAATATTTCATCTCAAAAATAGAACAGGTACATTCTGTAATCAAAAGAAACCTGTGTACCAAGTTTTGTAATCATCCAATGAGAGCTGACAGCTGCAGCAAACTTACCATGTACATGTATACATATAGAGGCCTATATGTACATTTCACCTAAACATGAATGCGACGTTAAACCCTAATTCTCTCTCTCTCTCCCTTTCACCTAAACAGAAAACTCATTCATTTGCTATAATTTGGAGAAAAATTAATATTTCTTCTCAAAAATAGCACAGGTACATCCTTTAATCATAAGAAACATGTGTACCAAGTGTCATAATCATCCAATGACAGCTGACAACTGTAACAAACTTTCTAAGTACAGATGTACATGTGCAATTCAGCTAAACGCAAAACTCTATCATAGGGATTTTAACATTGGAGCACCCCAGAGGTAGTACCCCCAGGTGGCATACCCATCCCCATATTTTTATTATTTTTTTTAATATTTTTTCTAATTTTTCTAGATTTTTTTTTAATTTCTTAAATCAAAAACCTTATCATTTCCAGGCAGGGGACACCGACACCGACACCGACACCGACACCGACACCGACGACGACATCCTCTTCCCCCCCTCACAATATCTCCCCTTTACTTCGTAAGGCGAGATAGAAAAGGAGAGCATAGAATAATTGTATTTCCATGTAACTGCATTAAACTGACGGCAGATGTCATTATAATTATAGAGTGGGTATTATAGTCGATGACCAAGATTCCCTCCACGTTGATATTTAAAATCTATAAATGTACATACAAATTTTTTATAGGTATTGAATGAGTCACATTGTTGGAAATGAAGCTTGATTTCCGGCATTGGCTGGCCCGTAAACAGTACTCAGTCCCCCACTTCAGATTTGCTTCCCTATGCCTCTGATACATAAACCTAGAGAGCTTCGACAACTCGAGAAATTCAGTTAAGTTATATATGAGCCCCGCTGCATATGTTTTACACCATAGAAAGTGTAAGATTAATTCCACGATCCTATCCCTCCATACATATATAAAACTATAAACTTACTAACCCTACTACATATTTTTTACCTAAACTTCATCAGCCATAAGACAGATGGATGGTAGTTTGATACAATTCTCCGTATATTTCTATTACTGGAAATGTCTGTAAAATACCCATTAAGAACTTTTAGATCTATGATGACTAATAGAACCATCCTTTTGTCATTGCCACCATTCAATAATGAAATTTTAGGGATTTTATCAAGATCCAATTTGTATGGACTTGGTATGCTGTATTGGTAGGGTTGTTGTTCAAATTCAATTTTGATACCACAGACCATATCAAGAATATGTTTATCTGAAGTGATACTCTTCCAGAAAGGCATACACTCTTTCAGTCTTCCTGTTTAAATCTGATTCATCAATTTAGGTAAACAAATTTTCATATTCGAAAGGAATGAAAGCCATTTGTGATCATACTCGCACACGCTTAAAACTAAAGTGTTGAAAATTACTCGTAAAGTGTCGAAATAACCCTTTAAGTGTGTCCGCAGGGACAACACTTAAAGAGCAGTCCATGTGGATACACTTAAAGGGTTATTTCAACACTTTACGAGTAAATTTCAACGCTTTAGTTGTAAGCGTGCATACCCCTTGATGGTCAAGGTTAACTACTTCTGCTCGAGGTTTCTCGGCTTCTTGTAATGCTGTTTGGAACCGGTCGATCGCCCCATGAACGTGAAAGGACGTCTCCGATACTGGCATAAAAAACCTCTTCCTCGACCATAACAGCGTGAAGAGCCTCTGATACTAGAATATCTGCCTTGTGAGAGATTGACTCCAACCCGGTTGTTCTCTTTAATGTCCTTGACTTTCTTCCCGAGATCATCACCGCACAACAAATCGGAATTCATGCAACTTGACTGGGTTGATGCAGAGCATTCTGTATCTTGCGCTGAGATCCGCCGCTGTTGATTAATTCAAAATGGGCATTGCTCATCAGCGCTAGAGCATCCATAGCTTCACGAATGGCCTCATGAATATTAACATCCCTGTACTTTGTCTTCAATTTGAAGAGTTTTTCGTACAATGAGATGACTAGCAATTAAGCTTTGTTCAACTTAAGAGCAGTCTTCTCGAAAAGAATGTCCATAGACCTGATAACACGCTTTGACTTCTGCAAAATTTCCGGATTAACCTTGGCCGTTGAGATAGCCGGACAATTCCCAGGAATCTTGTATTTAGACAGAAGATCTTTCGCATGCTCGTCAGAAAGCTTATTTGCAAACAGGGAATTGATAATACCGGCTAACTTCTCGGAAACTCCTGCTCCAAACTAATTAGCAAATCATCGCCACTTGCGGCCTCAACATCAGACGATTGTCGATCATCCAACAGATAATCGGATCTGCTGGTTAACATCAAGAGTGATAACATCATCGCCAACACGCTCACGTTTAGCCGGCGCTCTATACTTATTCCCAATCTGGGAACTTGGAATCACGTCATCATCAGATTCGGATCCGTCCGATGGAAGAAAATCCCGCTTACGAGATTGTTTTGTTGCAAGATCAGCCATATACTGGCGCATTTCTTCCTTCAACTCATTGACATGACTTCTATACATGGTAGCAATGTCCATAGGCGCAGTGTTTGCTATCGGCTGAGTCGGCTTTACCTGCATTCCTTCATCAAAATGGCGCCCGTCATGACGGCCGGTAGATGGCGTGACCGAAGAGCGTTCATCAACCTGCTCATGTGAAGTACCCACTTTTGGTACAGAATCGAGTTCTGATTTTTCTGACACTTTTTTCATTGAATAGGTCACAACTACTTTAGAAATGGGCGACTTCCCCCTAGACCAATTTTCAGATGGTATTTTGCCTTTCTTGTTGGGAGGTCTGATTTGCACACCGTCACCAAACACGGTTTCGGCAAGGTCAAAAGAAGAATCCAAATTATTGGCCGTGGAACATATAAAAATGTCTGAATCGTCCCAAATTGTTGGGCAAACATTTCTATTAAATTTTCACCAAGGTACTGGTGAACGGGGGGTATTTGAAAGCTATTTTCTAGAAGCGATCATTTCCGTTATTAAACGGAGCAAAATTTAAGCTGTTTGCAGCTTGCTGTTTAATGAATTCTGGGAAAGCTCGCACATTCTCACGGGATCTCATGGTTACGTCAGCAGTGTGGCAGGATTCAACTCATCCCACAATCTTGAATATTGTACCATTTTTTACAAGATTTGATCAACTTATCGATATTTTGTTTGTTGGGTACCTAGTCACGTTGACATCAAAGACAATAATGAAGCTGATAAAATGGCTAAGGCAGCCCTAGATAATAAGGTTGATCATCTATCTGTGCTTATGTGAGAAATTTGTTTCAATCTTCATGGGATGCTATGGATAATCGCAAACTTCACGAGTTCAAAAAAACTGTAGGGTTTACTCATCTGAACAGCCAGAAACATTTCGATCAAGCCATGATTAAACGATGTAGAATCGGCCATACACGATTAACTCACGAACAATTTTACTAAAAAAAAAGCCGGTCCCAAGGTGTATTCCATGCCACGAAGATCTCAAGGTGAGACATATTCTTATCGACTGTATAGATTTCAATATTTTACTTTTTATCGAGCAACTAATTTGGAAGGTCTTTTTAGTGGAGTAAAAGAAGGTTGTATTTTAGATTATTTGAGAGAGATCGGTTTGTTGTATAAATTTTAATGTACATGTACCTGTTTTTAATGCATTGGTTTACTGAGTTATTAACATGAATACTTTGAATTTTGTTTGATCGTCGCTTAAAAGCTGAAATATTGCTGAACGCGACATTAAACCATAATTCTCTCTCTCCCAAATATTTATGTATCTTTAATGTTTTTATATTTATCATTTATTGTATATGAGTGTGTGTATGAGTGTATGTGTACTTGTGAAGGTGATATAGTGTGTTAAATCTAGCCATTTCAAGAAATCATCACTGAATGTCACTCAGCTTTGTCTCCAAATGTCAATATTAGGAAAAGTAAATGCTACAAATCTTCTTCTGGTTCTTTATCTGCAGCTAAACCTCCGCAGTGAAGAACGCGTAAATACTCGGACCAACTACCTGATAAAACCTGTGACACCGACCCGAACGACGCAAAGTAGAACAGCCCAATACAAAGACAAACACTCCAGGAACCGACGCCCCTGTGTCATGAAGAGCAAACCATATAAAGCAGAACAAAAGCTTTGACTTTTATGAAGAATAGCATTGAACCGGCCATCCTGTTCCCTGATACACATTGCCTCGATCAGTGTTACAGGCACAGATTTCTACAGACCAGTTATAGTTCTGCTAGTTTTCCTTTGGACGGCGGTTCCCTGTGTAAGGGAAGAGAACGAGACAAATGAAAGTTACCACGCGATCCATTAAAAAAGAACTATTATACCTTAGGTGTTCTCTGTGAATCTGAATGACTGACATAGAAAGTCGAACTTGTATATAACTTTTTTATTTTTGTTTTTAATTTTTACTTCTCTATCTTCTGTTAATTGTTTTATACCATGGTGTTTGCAAAACTATGATGTGCAAAAAAAATTAATAAAGCATTGTGTTGATGGGACGCGAAATCCATATGAGAAGCGGTCCTAAAACTACAATTTAAATGAATGTCACTGAGTTTGAAAATATTGTTAATGAAAGCTCGTGTGAAACACGGGCGAAGAGCATTTCCCCAGATAATTTTGTAACACATTTGGTACTCACAGGGCTTTGGATCTCCCCAATTTGGGCACAACCCCTATTAGTGGTGGCAATTTTTTTTAGGATGGGACAGAGGATGGGGCACATACCCCTGGGGGAAGAGCAATCAGAAATCATCCCTGGTAGTAGTGCCTCTGCGAAGGGATTTCTTCACCAATGGCCAAAACCCAGTGTGAGGCAACACCAACTTCATTTTGCGTTTCCTTGGCTCAACGACATTAAAAAATCTAATAAAAAAAATGTCAAATTGCCACTTTTATATTCCCAATGAAAGTTTGAACATAAATACTTTTACCCCCTTCTTATTCCCGATTGTATGAATTAGGCTGCTGTATTCTAACTGGAACAATGACAGCAAATAAAAATGCCAAACAACAAAAAATAAATACCTTTCACTATAATTTTTCACTGTAAGTCGGCGAATTTTTGTTGTTGTTGTAAAATGCTGCTAATACTACTTAGGCAATAATGACATTCAATGCAAATCAGGAACCTTCACTGACTGTGATCTATCACTCTGTCATGATACCCATATTTCGACAGTGATGCAGTATGTCAGAGCTAGGAAATGGAGGGTGTTTCAACAGCTCAACCTATACAGCATAATTTAAGTTACTGTTGAATCACAACACATATAAAGGAAGTGGGAAGAGGTGCTGACATACTGGCACAGTCACAAGACTTCACAGAATAGTCTACCGGTTAACCTATTCTAAAGCACATACCAAGAATCTAACGATTCATGATATGTGTTGTATATGTGGCAACTTGGATGATATGACCACATGGCCCCTAGCACCGGCATAAGTGGTATTAGATACAAATCTAGAGCTATGATGGAAATGCTATGAAAACTCGCATATTGGTAACTGGTGAGCTGTTTCGCTGTGACAACTTGTACACTGGGGATTGGCGAGCTGTATCGTCATCAGATGAAAATGACGACATTTAACACAAAAGACTAGCCTGTAAGGTCCGATGTGACTCAGCATCAACTTCCCACATATGCCAATTACAAGCGTCTAGTCCGTCATTCATAATCCAGCCGTCGTCCATTTGAGAATATCCGCGTCCATAATCCAAAGACCTATTCCATTTTCCATATAACAGTATTAGCACCAAATTCAAAAAGACAATCATAGTATACATAAACATAGGCTTGTTTCCTGCAAGAGAGAAGCGGTCAACAGTTTTCAATGATGCCGGCAAGACATCATGATGTTCCAAAAATATCAAATCCGTATCGCTGATCAGTATTCTTAATCCGTAATATTCGTTTTAGAGTCGTTATCCAAAAAAGATGTATCTCAGTCACGCTTTGATTGTGACTGTTCATATGAGCACCATGAGGATATTGAAGTACATGTGTTCATACGGCCCCTAGCCCCGGGTTAAGCGGAATTAGACACAAGTTACGAAACGTAGCGCCATAGATCTTGCACGCTACGTTCGTATTTTGCTATCAGCATGCGATATGTATCGCCAAATTTGAGAAACTTTGAGTGGAGGCGCTTGGTGGAATAGCCCTGTTTTATAAGTTTCTGCAACAATGTTTTGTGACGTTGATTAAAATCATCACATTTAACACAGGATCTAGCAAAAGCTACTAAGCGAGATATGTATACGCCATATGCAGGTCCCACTGGAATATTACTATCCAGATAGGGATAGTTTACGATGTCGAAATTGTAATCATCTCTTTTGTCATAAAGTCGACGAGAGAGAATGCCCGCTTCATTATTGTAGAGATAGAGATCTAAATAAGATGTGCCTGTAGGGCTATCTGTAGTTTCCTTCAAATCCAGTGAAGGTGGATATATATCCTTCACTGCTTCATTTATATAGCGATTATCCACAGCGAGAAGATCGTCTATATAGCGTTTGGTGAATGAGAAGGAACGGGCTTTGAATGGATCGGTTTTTGAAAGCGCCTGCATATAGTCATATTCATAAGAGAACAGATACAAGTCAGCCAACAGGGGTGCACAATTAGTACCCATTGGAATACCTATATGCTGCTGATATATTGTGTTGCCAAATTTCACATAGATGTTTTTAATGAGAAATTCAAGCAACTCTATAAACAAAGAAACATCCCATGAATGATATCTCTTGTATGTAGTCGAGCTAAAGAATGCTTTATGGCTTCCGACATTAATATATCTACGATCAGTTTTCTTGAACACAGATACTATTAATGAACTTATACGGTCAATAAGGTCCTGATGAGGGATTGTAGTATAGAGAGTCGAGAAATCCCATGTGGATACATGTCTGTACGGTATGGGGCCTTTAGCATCAAGTTCTTCCGTAAGACATTTTGAGTCACCAAAGGGTCTGCACAGGGGGCAGGGCTATTGAGGCTGTTGGAACACATGTATGCAAAATTCGCTAGATTGTTATGAAAGACAACCACAGCCACAACAAACAGATTTGGAGTGTATGTTGGCAGTCAACATGTGACTTAACATAGTTTTTGACCTTGTGAAAATAGGTCAATGTAAGTCCTATTCATTGACTTCAGGTCCATCATCAGTTGCATATGTGGTATCAATTTAGAATGCCTAGCTATATTTCATGTTATATCATAATATAAAGTATATAACCTCGAGAAAATAGGTTCACTCAACTGGGATAGGCTTGTAGTCCGTCACCAATTGCACAAGTATGATGAATTTGGAGAGCCCATCTTCACTCCTTTCTAATAATAAATTTGACCTCGATAAAACAGGTGAAGGTCAGTCAATTTCATTAATTAGGCTTCTGATCCATCACCAGCTGCATATGTAGTATGACAAGAAAGATGGGCAGACAGAGAGACAGACAGACAAATAGATAACATGGAAAATTCAGTTCATTTTGGGGCATCGTTACATATCATCTTCAAAGTCTAAATATTCTGTCAAAATGCACCAAAACACACCATTTTACTTCTATTATAGAGAAGAAAAGCAACTCTGAGTAGCCGGGATTGCAATTTTATTTTGCATATTTTGCTATTAGTTCCAGCATCTTAAGCATTGAACAAAGTTACAAACAGCTTCATATGCACAGTATATATACAAGGCATAATGTGACCTTAGCCAATACACATTTATGTATAGTGAGCCAGTAAATTATATCAATCAAGTTGGACGGATATTAAAATGCTGTCATTTTCAGAAATTGTTAAATGTTAAGCGATGACCTGTCTGCGATCTACAAATAGTCTGATTCAGGTGTTACAATACACACTCCACAATTGTTGTAACTCGCATGGGAATATACAATTATGAAACATGCGAGTTACATTTGTAGGATTCCCTCAATTCTGATGTGGATTGCCAAGAAAATGATACCTATATTATCTTAAAATGACAGTCCTTATCCAAACTTCATGACATGTAGAAATATTCAATGTAGGTACATACCCACTATATCACCATACTTTATTCATTTGTGCAGTTTACTTAGTTCTTGCCAGATAAGAAGATTATGTATTGTTTTCATCAATTAGAGTGTGTATTGTATTACCTGAATCACACCATTTGTAGATCGCTGTCAGGTCATGGCTTAACATTTAACAAATTTCTGAAAATGACAGCATGACATAATTTACTGGCTCACCTATTCATAAATGTGTATTGGCTAAGATCACATTATGCCTTGTATATACTGTGCGTATGGAGCTGTTTGTAACTTTGCTCACTGCTGAAGATGCTATAACTAACAGTGAAATATACAGAATGAAATTGTCATCCCTACCTGGAGTTGCTTTTCTTCTCTATTATTGGAAAATCATCAGTGGTTCCAATGAATTACTTCAATTAGATATACATGTAAAAATTTCCCAGGTGGGATGTGCCATATAGCAGATATGTATTTGTTTCACTTCAAAAATCTTTCTACTTTTTCAGTTCAAGAAATAATTATCAGCATTTGTAATTATGCTGTCAAAATGCAACAGTATGTTCAACAGCATTAACTGAGTGATAATTTGTGATTTTGTTCATTGAAAACTGGCCAGAATGCATCCCCAGACATCTGGAAGCCCAAGCCTTCACAGCCACTGGAGATAAAGAAATGGACTTGGGAACAGGATCAAATTATTATATCAGTAATGGAGAGAGAAATCACACTAATTCTGGAAATGAAGTGTTTACTTTGTTGATACAAGGGGTGTACTAGTCCACTTATGTAAATTGCATTATGCAATAAGTCAACCATTACAGGTTTTATTACCAGAAAAGTCAACACACAGGCCTCAATATGAGACCTGACAGGTAAAGCCGAATATAATGGCCTGACTTCAAGCTCACTTGAATCCTTAAATTCTCCATACTGACCAACCAATGATGCAGCCTAGACTAAGATATATTTAGCTGACTTTACCCTATGCCAGCACCAACAGCACCAATGTCCTTTCAATCCATTTTAAAACCATACTGTTAATAAAATTAGTAATTGAAAAAAAAAGAATGTATAATGAGATATAAATCAAACATTATGTTGATGGGCTGCAAAATCCGTATGAGAGGTGGTCCTTCAATTTCAATCAAAAAAAAAAAACAACTTTCAGGCCTTTGTCTGACAATAATAAACTTCATAAACAGATTAAATGCCAATAAATTGTGCTAAAAACATTTACTGTCTATAGTGCCATCCAATGATAAACAATATCACAAACCTACATGATGAAGCAAAATCCTCAGATGTGGCCTGGGGAATGTAGATATTGGACTCAAGTCGTGAGAATTTCATATATTTAAAAAAATGGCCATTTGGCTCACAAGAGATGTACAGTACAAAGCAGAAATAACTTGAACAAAAACCTTGAACGCAATGCCTTCGTGTGCAAATCGCGTTTCCCTCATGTGCAAATCGCGGTTAAAATAATGCTGCACTAAAAGCTGACAAGTCGACTGGAGAACAAGAGTGCGACTCTTAAATGACTGTGCATGAAGTTGCGTTCCATGTTAAGTTATTTCTGCCCTTTACTGTAAGTTACAACACTGGGAATGCTATGATAATGTTCAGCAAAACAGAATTACTTTTCCCTGAAGCAAATTCTCATTTTTGTGAAAAGAAAATCTTATTTTGAAATACAAAAATGAGTCTCCATGATTCGCCAACACCAACAAAATCTTTCTCAGTTCTTTGCCTATCTTGCAAGATCATTATACCCAAATTACATGGAAATCGAACACGTTGTTCAGAAGATATGATGTTACACATGTTTACCTGCATTCATGTCTATAGCCCCACCTAGTGATGACCAAATGTCATGAAAAACAAGCGGGTGAGATCTAAAGCCCTAGGGAGATGGCACATAAGAGTTCAATGGAAAAAACTTTAATCATGATAATAGTTATAGAGGTTTTGTCGTCAAGTCAGATAAATGCGATTTTTTATTTAAATGGCAATTTGGTTCGCACCGAAATGGAATTATCATGTCGGCAATCCTATATTTATGCTTGGCAACCTAGAATAGAACAGTTTTCAAACATTTCTTCAAGCGAATTGGTGAATTTTCATTTCACGAAAAACTTTTTTTTTTGAGATGCAAAAAATTTGCCTTCAAAATTATGCCAGCTACACCAAAACCTTTTCAGCACATTGCCTATCCTTCAAGACCATTGTAATAAAATTTCAAAGAAATCGGGCCAGCGGTTCAGACGAAATCGTCACAGAAAGGTTCACCTATGCTCGGACGACAACGCCACCTAGTGATGAGCTGCGTTATCAAAACACAACCAGACAAATTTCCCAGGCCTAAGGAGATAGCACACAAAGTCTGACCCGAAAATATTTAACGGTTTCAGAGATATTCACGTTTGAAGTCGCGGCGGCGGCGGCGGCGGCGGCGGGGGCGCCGGCGGATCCGGCGGAGCCGTTTCTCATGAAAACATAAGAGCATCCACTTTGTGGAAATGCTCTAATAACTACGGAAGAACGTCACTAGCTAATAAACAAAGAAGTTGTTATCCATAATAATTTGTTTGGTTACTGAGTTTTCAACTTCTAAAAATGCCTCTCAGAGAAATCCTTTGCTTTAGCCTTTTTACAGTCCAGCATATGCGACATATAAATAGAAAACATATAGTATATGCAATATATATAAGCAAAAACCCATCTGATTTATCTACTCAAGTGTAATATATAACCGACACGGACCATACCCCAGGTTCCAGAATTATTAGGTAGCAATAAAAACTAACTCGAGTATGGGGTTATGTACACAGTTGATTTAATAATCATGATGATAACAGACAAAATGCATGGGCCGTCCTTGCTATTTCATCCTAGTATGGTGTGAAACAAAAGCCGTATATTCCCCGCTGGATGTCAGCCTTAATGAACACAGGCTCCTCCGTTGATAAATGTATGTATTATTAGGTGCACCCAGTATTAAGAAAATGTCTCAATGTACAAATATGACCAACATGCACTAAGAGTGTTACATACACACAAAATCACAAATCAATGAGAATCTATGGAATCGCATGCACGCTGGAAGTATCGAGAAATCCAATGAATTTTTAATTACGATACAATTCCGACAAGCTACATGTGGATGATAAGTTATGAGATAAACTTATATTGACTTTTAGCCTATTGAGCTGAAAAAAACCGCTTCGAACTTTGGAGTCAAATGAACCACACAGCTGTGAAGTTTTGAGAATATTGGTTAATAATAACGATCTGAGTGTCTTGAAGGGCAATGATCTTGGCATTTGTTAGGCCACTTGGGATCATATGGATAACAATCCAGTAAAGTTTCAACATGTTCGTTGAATCATAAGTTTGAGACGTATTCCAGATAATGTTGAATTCGAGGGGCTGTGACCTTGACCTTCGACCACTGACTTTGATATTAATAGTGTGATGGTTATATGTTCAATCTATTGTATGGAAATCGCTGAAGTGAACTGAGTTAACTGCTCCTGAAATATCATGTTAACGCGCGAATTTGCGACGCACACAGATTCAGCGATTCTATATCCGCTCATTAGGGTGCAGGTGTGGATAATAATTGGCTACATCGAGATTTCATATGAGAAGGTATAGAGTTTACATAAAATAAGCTCTCCTAGACAACCAAATCGAATTTCTACCAGTAAATATTCCAAAAATAAGTATACATTCAGGGTGAATCACCATATCGGGTTGCGGCCATGTGTACTTATCGACCATCTATTTTTTTTGTTCTCACAAAACCCATGAAACTCACCGTTGGGTTTCTCAAATGCCTTCCCTTTTTCGCATGCGTAGATGATCACGATGATTTACTCGTTTAACATACAATAAATAATACTTAACAGTTTAATATGTTCATTTTCTTCGGGAAGATAAATTAATATTGTACTTACAACACCTGTTGTATGACGTTTCCTAATTGTTAGTCCTACTGCTATGATCATTGGCAATCCACATAAAAATATATCTTGGCTTCATATACGTATCGGTGTGCTCAATAGACCTGAACGTTGATGACGTATTATACCTCTTTCAATCAAGTGATAAAGTGTGCATTCATTCATCTGCATGACAGGTGATGACTTATCCAGAAATCTACGGTAGCATTGCTTATGTAACACGAAACTAATTAAATTGTCAACGCACAGCTGCAAGGCGTGAAGTCCTATATGTAATCCGATACACCAAATTAAAGCTTGCTTTTCCGACTGTGCCAGTCCAGGGACATCGCGCTGGTAATTAATTTGATGTCACGTTACATGAGGGAGATGACATGCTAATTAAATTGTATCACGATCTCCACATGCCATTTAATTGTCATGGATTTTGGGGTCTACATTGCATCATGCTATAGAAGTGGGATAAAACCTGATCAGGCTCCAGGCCTATTACATGTATACTCAATTCCATGGTCCTGCCCAAAGAGTTCAATGACCCGATTTGCATTTTATTTATCAAGTCAGTTTCTCCGACCGCCATAGGTATCTCAAGAAGTTTGATGACCTTCCAACCAAAACAAGTAAATTACCTATTGGATTTTTTCTTCCTTCCTTTTTACTCTCACTGTTTCCAATACTTTCCCGACGAAGTTTCATGCCATTTCGATCAAAATCGTGGCTGTAGTGCGGCCACAAACAAACAAACACAGACGTTAATGTTCATTATAGTTAGATGATTTTTCAAGATTTGAAAACTCGGAATGAATACTATAACGGCGCACCATAGTATTCTGTCGTCTGCATTCATACCGAATAGGTGACGCATATATGACATATTATCTAGGTCACCTTTTCTGGTTGAATGACCGTTATACATGTGTAACGATGAGTTTAACCCGCGCTTGACCTCTCTAAGTTTGTTCTGCCCTTTCAGTTGGCTATTGGTGCATTTTGGAAATGTAAGTATTAGTTCCTTTTTAGCGATCACTGTTGATTAAAATACTAAAATACGTGTACGCCTGTACATATTCATAACAAAGCTGTTAACACATGTATTATGTTAGATATCTGTTTTCATCTAATGTACTACTTAACTACTACCAGGTCTTCCTTCGATAACTTAGATATATTGTTAGCTTCATGCAGAAGGCTGGAGCAAAAATGGAGACGTGCATAATTTCTCCAATCTCAGTTCTAAGCGTGATAGAAAAATTACCTCCTGTGTGTACTTACATACTTGTAAACAACATCAAGACGGATCCGTGGGAACTCGAGCTATGCGATTACAAATGTAGGCCAAGCATTACAGTCATTGACATAAATTCATCTAAGGCTGAAATAGACATGAAAACAACACGTCAGGACTCGTAGGGGTCAACCTTGTTTGCATTTTATGCAAACATTGTGGATTATAACTCATGGAGCACGATTGTTTTGCTGCAGATTCTCTGTATGTTACTCCCTGACTGACCGTTTTATTATTTAATGATCTATTCCACATATGCTGGAATACATGTACTTTGCACACAGGTACAAAAGTTTTAAATATTTATAGAAACATCGGATGTCAAGAAATTTTTCACCAATGTGTGAACTAGTTTGAATATGTATCAATGAATTTACTACTATCTATAGCATTAAAGCAATAATGTCTGTCTATATGCGTTGTTATAACTCAGTAACCACACGATGTAGCCGTACAATATATCGCTTACACATGCATTGACCAGGTCTATTATGGACCGGATTCAGGCGGTGAGGGGATGGCCACGCCCATATTTTGTTTTCTTATGTTACAAGTGTACAATTGACATGCACGACAGACCACGTACAATCAGTGCAGAACCTGACAGTATACACATATTCCGAGGCTGGTTTAGTACGCCAACTACTCAAGCTTCAAATCCTATATTCAGCAGATTGCCATCATTCAAAATGTGTTGTCTCAGAGAGTAAGATGTAACTATTTTGGACTGCGTCTGTGTTGTAAGTAAAAACGATAGACGATATAAAATTAGTGACAAACTTGGAATGGGGCACATGTACATGTATGCTGCGGCGTATGTATAAAAACGTGCATCAGATCCTTCAATCAGTAGATAGCCGTCGTCCACATTGTGTTTTGCAATATGGGGTTGGCCTTGAATTGAATTACCGTAAACTGTATAAAGGCTAGCTATTAAACTATGGGACTAATACTTGACTCATATAAGTTACCGCCAAATATATCAGAAATTGCGTGTAAAAGATTACAGTACCAAGATGATAATATAAAACGTCTAACTCATTCCAGAATGAACTATAAATATCCACATTGTTTGGCCAAGATGTGAATTACCGTAAAATAGTAACATGAATTTGTTGAAATTGATACCTTAAACTACCAGATTATTGCCAAGTGTATCCACAATGTATATCCATCTTTCTTCTATATATCTGTAGAGGGTGCATGCTTTTTTGTATACCGGTAATAATAGTGTCATCGCATGGCCACGGTTTTGAGACAATGATAAATTTCAACCGAGAAGACAACTGATTTCACCCCGCACTCTGATACATATCACCCATTCGTAACTCAGGAACCACTGGCGTGCAGTCACGATTCATACCTCATCGGACAACTGTCGCAAATGGTGCGCCGTGAAGGGGGTTTTTTTTGCTGGACAAGGGCGCTGATAGCCATCAGAGAGTTGCAAGTGCATTCCACAAGTAAAGCCGGTACTGGCTGGGCTGATCAGTGTCCAGAATAATGGGAACTGCGGACACTCTCGTGTTCTGGCACATGTAGGCGCCGTCGTGATAAGACTGGAAAAAATGTTGAATGCGACGTTAAATCCTACTCACTCACTATTAATTACTGATCATTTTGTCCTTTACACTGTTTCCTGTAGTATCAGAATATTAAAATATTAAATCGGTGAACGTTACTCGACAATATGAGTTAAATTATGATCTAACTGTCTGCGTAGTGGTTCATTTCATGCTAGCATGCATAAATCTTTCCGCATATTTGACATAATGCGAACTGTTCAACAGATGTGAACGTAATTCTTTTGTACATATTTTGAAATGGTGTGGACATATTTACAATACGTATAACGTCATAGTCATGTTACATGACGTACGATTCAATGCGATTCACTGATGGAAATAAAACGTCAGAAAACAGTTCAGAAATTCACATCCACACATAATATATGGTCCCTCTGGGTTCGCGATCCACCAAAAATAGCAGCCAGAAACACTAGTACTTACTTGCATTCCAAATACAGCCGAGAAAATCTCAGTCAAGGTAAACATCTCCACCATACTGGTACAAGGGTTTTCCCAAAAATTATAAGCATGTGTGGATGTGGATTTCCTAACTGTTTTCTGACGTTTTATTTTCGTCAGTGAATACCCTTGGACCATACGGCATGACTCTGATAATAAAATCAGTCATGTTACATGACTAATAACATCCGTGAAATATTCGATTGAATACTGCCACAGGAGCTACTTTTCCCAATGCATTCATTTGAAAATGGAACTAATGTGTAACTACAGCTGCGAGCAGCTATGGGTCGGCTTCCGAAATTACACAGTCTGAGCATTCAATTCAATTAATACTAACATTGAGTTGTACATAAATTAAGGGGGGGGATGCGTCAACACAGAATAAACCTTATTCTAATTGTAATAATGAAGTTATGATTTTTAAATTCAAAAATGCATCGTACCTATTGAACAATTATGTATTTTTTGTGAAGATTACCGTCGATCATCCGGACTCGTTTAACAGTACCATCAACGTTGAGACGGTCGATATCCAGTCTCGTTTAAGAAGTGATAACACGCCATTTTTTTATGAATTGAAGGAAAGGAAAATAATGCTACATCCATTTATTTTTTCCGATAATTCAACCCATGTAGCCATGGTAATACTTCCGGTAGACCGCCATGCGAATGCAGCGGAATGCTTTAAATGAATCTTTATGTTCGGGGCGACTGGAGTAGTTGACTATTTGATTTGATGTCGAGCAACTGCAAGGCTGTACCTCCCGTAATTCCAGAGTTATAGCCGTTTCTGACAAAATTTAAGATGGCGGCCAAACCACGTGATCTAGGAGCAAAAAATTTGCATATTCATTATCGCCATATCATATAACATATATTTCTTCACTTTCGTCGTCCAAATCAGTTACTTGAAAATTCGACCATTTTGATTGGCCGCTGGTGACCATTTTGTTTTACGGAGCAACCTCTCAAATAGAATTTTGAGAGACCCTGGTCCATTGATTATGTGTGTCAAGTTTCGTCTTGATTGCTTCATTGGGTTTAGAAGATTTTTTTTGAAAACGGGGTAAATCCAAGATGGCCGCTTAATGCGCTTTTATACTACTAAATGTGAGTCAATATACTGTTACTATACTATCCTCTGCTTGTATCACTTTCGTCCCTACTCTCCTTATTCCCCCGCTGATTCACATCGCATATTAGGGGGCGCTCTGCACAGGCCAACCGCCGATGACCAATGAATATCACTCTTAGGGAAGAGTCTTGGTCCGCTTTGTTTTTGACGGCAACCAACATCCGGGCATCCGCCACCTTTTCTCTCAGCGGATGAGAGATCTTTCGGCCAGTCACCATTGAACGTTTCCATCGAATGACGGCGCTAAGAAGCCCAAATTAGTCCCTCGGTAACAGTACTAAACTACCCAGCGTTTATGACATCTAATGGGTAATAACTGAGTGGGAAAACGCGAGAAACTAGTGAAGTATTTCTTCACAATCAACTTCGAAACGAAGCAATATGAGTTGTCTCCCTTTTCAAACGTTCACATGTCGTTAACGGTAAAACTAACAACAAACCACATTGACTTAGGTAGCTGGGGGTGTCTTCGTCGATGTTGTTGTTGTTGTGATTATATAATTTTTTTCAAGAATATAATTATTTCCCACCTTTCCATACACCACAATGACAGCGGATGTCATAAAAATGCTTTCTATACAACCTACATCGATCTACATACATCTCATCTACTTAATCTCGATCTAAATATCAAGTGAGGAACTGAGGCAGGTCTGTGTGGACATGTTAGGTCCACTCTGGCGCACGGGACAATGCTAGTCCCAATGAGGAACCCACTCATGGACATTTACAGTATGAGGTGTGGCCCCTTGTTTTCTTTCTTCATCTCGAGCTGTAGAACACGATGAGAGGGGCCTCGGTGCCATGCGTTGATATTTCTGGTAGTTCTGATGACGCAGTCGCAGTAGGCAGGCAGATCGAGGTTAATTTTTTTAGGTCTAGGTGGGCCCGTAATCGTCCGATTGGGTTATGTGAGGTATCAGTTTGAAGCATTCGTGGGGGAACGTCCAACTGGATGGATTTGGGGTGGAAATATCGTCTACATGCTTATGCGCAAAGAAAAAGTGTATTTGGATGGACGTTTGGGTGTCGCGGTGGACCATTAGTGGTCCAATTGGACTGTGGGAGGTGTCATCGTGAACTAGTCCGACTGGACTAGTATTTCGTCAGTTTTCAACACTATACACCTGCGCAGACAGGGAATTGTGGGGAAAAGGACAATGGGAGGGACGTTTTGGGGTCTAGATGGACCCATAGTGGTGCGAATGGTTTGAAGCTCTCATGAGGTAGCGTCCAACTGGACTGGTGTGGAGTAATAGTCGCGCAATGGTGCGTCTGCGCAATAGAAAAAGTGTATGGGAATAGACGTTTTGGAGTCGAGGTTGGCCCATATTGGGCGTACTGTGCCGCGGAGAGTATCCATGTGAAGGGCGCCTCCAGGCCGATCAATTCATGGGTGGATGTGCATATTTTCTCGGAAATGAAACACGGACTTTACCCCTAAAATGACCCTATCAACCAGGTCTAGAGGGGTTAATATGGTTCCCAGCGCCCTGCCGAGATATTCGGATTGGGTTAGCGGGTGTATGTTTTCCCCGGTATTAAAAAGCGTAATACATAAACCCCACGTGCGGAAAAGACGGACTTTATATGGTAGGGATAGGCGTGCAGCTATAGTAGACAAATTGAAGCATCGCTTAGGTGCGCCACTGAGACAAGGCTACCCTAAACTATAGGGGCGACTCGTGGACTCTGAGGTGTATCCCGAACTGATGATCTCAGGCATACTGGGGATGTGGGTTAATCTACCATGGTAGAGATACCTACCCCTTCTGGTTAAAAAAGGATTAGTGTTAGGTTTAGGGCCCTGTGCCATTATCTACCTTTGCCAGGCACTGATAAGCTTTACGTTACATTTTGGCTGACCATTGTTGCCAGTAAGTTACATGGTTTATAACGTACGGCTATAGATGTCATGGCAAGTCGACACAGCGTCAGTCGCAGATCGAAAAAGAGGTACAGGCGCTAGTTTTACGGTAGAGCAATATTGCTGGCTAAGTAGCTTAAATAAAACCTGTAACTGACTTCTTCACAGGGTCAAGATACGGCCTCGTGACTTTTTGCCAGTTATAACTTATAAATAGCAAAAGTCGTAAGGTCAAAAATGACGAAATAAGCCGCGGTTTTGAAATTTGACCTCCGATTCGGAGTCGTTATTACAAGCGCCTGGTCCGTCATTCATAATTCAGCCGTCGTCCATTAAAGAATATTCGCGTCCATAATCCAAAGACCTATTCCATATAACAGTATTAGCACCAAATTCAAAAAGACAATCATAGTACACATAAACATAGGCTTGTTTCCTGCAAGAGAGAAGCGGTGAACAGTTTTCAATGATGCCAGCAAGACATAATGGACCTCGAAAGTCGTATAGGAGTGAATTTGAGGAGGATTTGTCGAACATTTTTTCACATCAAATTTTCTAAGGGAATGATGAATTTTGAGGTGAAGAATTAAAATCTTTTTAATTTTCTAAAAGTCCGATATCAAAATTGACCTCGACCTTGACCTTCATGTCGAGTATCGAACATTTAGGTATGAATTTCACCTTGTCGGAAGGTCACAAGATATAGGCAGACGACTTTGACCTTTTGATATGTGATGGTCCGGTAAGCTGTGCTTTGACTTTTACTTCGACCTTGACCTTTGTCCCCAGCCCAAAACTTGCGATGGTACATTTTGATCGTACTATCGCATTTTGTAGCCCGATGCCACAGGTCAGGGTCGAGGTCACTGGTCAACGAACAGGTCACGGAGTCATCACATATCAAAAGGTCAAGGTCGTCCGCCTACATCTTTTGACCTCCCGACAAGGTGAAAGTATTTCGTCATTTTTTGACCTTACGAATTTTGCTAGTTGTAAGTTATAACTGACAAAAAGTCATGAGACCTAACTCTGACCCTGTGAAGAAGACAGTGTACTACTTAGCCGGCAATATTGCTCTACCCTCAAACTAGCGCCAGTATATCTTTTTCGATCTGCGACTGACGCTATGTCAGTTACAGCTGTAAGTCGATTATCCATGACATTTATAGCCGTATGTTGCAAACCATGTAACTTAATGGTAATTATGGTCAGGCAAAATGTAACGTAAAGGTAATCGGCCATAGGGCCCTAACCCCAGCCCTAACCCTAACCCTTTTAGCCAGGTTGGGGAGGTAACTCTACCATGGTAGATCAACCCCCATCCCCAGTATGCCTCAGATCATGAGTCCGAGATACACTCCAGCGTCCACGAGGCGCCCCTATAGGTTTGTGTATAAGGGTAGCCATGTCTCCATGGCGCACCCGAGCGACGCTTCACTTTGTCTACTATAGCTACTCGCCTATCCCCACCATACAAAGTCCGTCTTTTCCGCACTTGGGGGTTTATGTATTCCGCGTTTTACTACCGGAGAAAATATACACCCGCTAACCTAATCTGCATATCTCAGCAGGCCGCTGGGAACAATATTAACCCCTCTAGAACTGGTTGATAGGCTCATTTTAGGGATAGATTACAACACATATAAGGAAAGTGGGAAGAGGTGCCGACATACTGACAGAGCCACATGACTTCACAGAAAAGTCTTCCGGTTAACCTATTCTAAAGCACATACCAAGAATCTAACGATTCGTGATATGTGTTGTATCTCAGGTACGCTTTTATTGTACCTGTTCATGTGGCAACTTGGATGACATGACCACACGGCCCCTAGCACCGGCATAAGCTGTATTAGATACAAATCTAGAGAGCTATGATGGAAATGCTCTGACAACTCGTATATTGGTAATTGGTGAGCTGTTTCGCTGTGACAACTCGTATACTGGGAATTGGTGAGCTGTATCGTCGTCAGATGAAAATGACGGCATTTAACACAAAAGACTAGTCTGTAAGGCCCGATGTCGTGTTTCCGTGTTTCATTACGGAGAAAACATGCACCCACCCATGACTTGATCGGCCTGGAGGCGCGCTTCACACCAATACCCTCCCGACACAATACGCCCACTATGGGCCCACTTCGACCCCACAACGTCTATTTCCATACTCTTTTTCTACTGCGCATGCGCAGATAGACACTATTTCCACCCCACACCCATCCAGTTGAACGCTCCTCACGAATGCTTCAAACTGAAACCACACACAACACAATCGGACCACTATGTATCCACCCAGACCACAAAACGTCCACCTCGATCTGCCTGCCATACTGGTACAAGGGTTTTTCCAAAAATTATAGGCATGTGTGGATGTGAATTTCCTAACTGTTTTCTGACGTTTTATTTTCGTCAGTGAATACCCTTGGACCATACGGCATGACTCTGATAATAAAATCAGTCATGTTACATGACTAATAACATCCGTGAAATATTCGATTGAATACTGCCACAGGAGCTACTTTTCCCAATGCATTCATTTGAAAATGAAACTAATGTGTAACTACAGCTGCGAGCAGCTATGGGTCGGCTTCCGAAATTACACAGTCTGAACATTCAATTCAATTAATACTAACATTGAGTTGTACATAAATTAAGGGGGGGGGGGTGCGTCAACACAGAATAAACCTTATTCTAATTGTAATAATGAAGTTATGATTTTTAAATTCAAAAATGCATCGTACCTATTGAACAATTATGTATTTTTTGTGAAGATTACCGTCGATCATCCGGACTCGTTTAACAGTACCATCAACGTTGAGACGGTCGATATCCAGTCTCGTTTAAGAAGTGATAACACGCCATTTTTTTTATGAATTGAAGGAAAGGAAAATAATGCTACATCCATTTATTTTTTCCGATAATTCAACCCATGTAGCCATGGTAATACTTCCGGTAGACCGCCATGCGAATGCAGCGGAATGCTTTAAATGAATCTTTATGTTCGGGGCCACTGGAGTAGTTGACTATTTGATTTGATGTCGAGCAACTGCAAGGCTGTACCTCCCGTAATTCCAGAGTTATAGCCGTTTCTGACAAAATTTAAGATGGCGGCCAAACCACGTGATCTAGGAGCAAAAAATTTGCATATTCATTATCGCCATATCATATAACATATATTTCTTCACTTTCGTCGTCCAAATCAGTCACTTGAAAATTCGACCATTTTGATTGGCCGCTGGTGACCATTTTGTTTTACGGAGCAACCTCTCAAATAGAATTTTGAGAGACCCTGGTCCATTGATTATGTGTGTCAAGTTTCGTCTTGATTGCTTCATTGGGTTTAGAAGATTTTTTTTGAAAACGGGGTAAATCCAAGATGGCCGCTTAATGCGCTTTTATACTACTAAATGTGAGTCAATATACTGTTACTATACTATCCTCTGCTTGTATCACTTTCGTCCCTACTCTCCTTATTCCCCCGCTGATTCACATCGCATATTAGGGGGCGCTCTGCACAGGCCAACCGCCGATGACCAATGAATATCACTCTTAGGGAAGAGTCTTGGTCCGCTTTGTTTTTGACGGCAACCAACATCCGGGCATCCGCCACCTTTTCTCTCAGCGGATGAGAGATCTTTCGGCCAGTCACCATTGAACGTTTCCATCGAATGACGGCGCTAAGAAGCCCAAATTAGTCCCTCGGTAACAGTACTAAACTACCCAGCGTTTATGACATCTAATGGGTAATAACTGAGTGGGAAAACGCGAGAAACTAGTGAAGTATTTCTTCACAATCAACTTCGAAACGAAGCAATATGAGTTGTCTCCCTTTTCAAACGTTCACATGTCGTTAACGGTAAAACTAACAACAAACCACATTGACTTAGGTAGCTGGGGGTGTCTTCGTCGATGTTGTTGTTGTTGTGATTATATAATTTTTTTCAAGAATATAATTATTTCCCACCTTTCCATACACCACAATGACAGCGGATGTCATAAAAATGCTTTCTATACAACCTACATCGATCTACATACATCTCATCTACTTAATCTCGATCTAAATATCAAGTGAGGAACTGAGGCAGGTCTGTGTGGACATGTTAGGTCCACTCTGGCGCACGGGACAATGCTAGTCCCAATGAGGAACCCACTCATGGACATTTACAGTATGAGGTGTGGCCCCTTGTTTTCTTTCTTCATCTCGAGCTGTAGAACACGATGAGAGGGGCCTCGGTGCCATGCGTTGATATTTCTGATAGTTCTGATGACGCAATCGCAGTAGGCAGGCAGATCGAGGTTAATTTTTTGAGGTCTAGGTGGGCCCGTAATCGTCCGATAGGGTTATGTGAGGTATCAGTTTGAAACATTCGTGGGGGAACGTCCAACTGGATGGATTTGGGGTGGAAATATCGTCTTACATGCTTATGCGCAAAGAAAAAGTGTATTTGGATGGACGTTTGGGTGTCGCGGTGGACCATTAGTGGTCCAATTGGACTGTGGGAGGTGTCATCGTGAACTAGTCCGACTGGACTAATATTTCGTCAGTTTTCAACACTATACACCTGCGCAGACAGGGAATTGTGGGGAAAAGGACAATGGGAGGGACGTTTTGGGGTCTAGATGGACCCATAGTGGTGCGAATGGTTTGAAGCTCTCATGAGGTAGCGTCCAACTGGACTGGTGTGGAGTAATAGTGGGCGTACTGTGCCGCGGAGAGTATCCATGTGAAGGGCGCCTCCAGGCCGATCAATTCATGGGTGGATGTGCATATTTTCTCGGAAATGAAACACGGACTTTACCCCTAAAATGACCCTATCAACCAGGTCTAGAGGGGTTAATATGGTTCCCAGCGCCCTGCCGAGATATTCGGATTGGGTTAGCGGGTGTATGTTTTCCCCGGTATTAAAAAGCGTAATACATAAACCCCACGTGCGGAAAAGACGGACTTTATATGGTAGGGATAGGCGTGCAGCTATAGTAGACAAATTGAAGCATCGCTTAGGTGCGCCACTGAGACAAGGCTACCCTTATACACTAAACTATAGGGGCGACTCGTGGACTCTGAGGTGTATCCCGAACTGATGATCTCAGGCATACTGGGGATGTGGGTTAATCTACCATGGTAGAGATACCTACCCCTTCTGGTTAAAAAAGGATTAGTGTTAGGTTTAGGGCCCTGTGCCATTATCTACCTTTGCCAGGCACTGATAAGCTTTATGTTACATTTTGCCTGACCATTGTTGCCACTAAGTTACATGGTTTATAACGTACGGCTATAGATGTCATGGCAAGTCGACACAGCGTCAGTCGCAGATCGAAAAAGAGGTACAGGCGCTAGTTTTACGGTAGAGCAATATTGCTGGCTAAGTAGCTTAAATAAAACCTGTAACTGACTTCTTCACAGGGTCAAGATAAGGCCTCGTGACTTTTTGCCAGTTATAACTTATAAATAGCAAAAGTCGTAAGGTCAAAAATGACGAAATAAGCCGCGGTTTTGAAATTTGACCTCCGATTCGGAGTCGTTATTACAAGCGCCTGGTCCGTCATTCATAATTCAGCCGTCGTCCATTAAAGAATATTCGCGTCCATAATCCAAAGACCTATTCCATATAACAGTATTAACACCAAATTCAAAAAGACAATCATAGTACACATAAACATAGGCTTGTTTCCTGCAAGAGAGAAGCGGTGAACAGTTTTCAATGATGCCAGCAAGACATAATGGACCTCGAAAGTCGTATAGGAGTGAATTTGAGGAGGATTTGTCGAACATTTTTTCACATCAAATTTTCTAAGGGAATGATGAATTTTGAGGTGAAGAATTAAAATCTTTTTAATTTTCTAAAAGTCCGATATCAAAATTGACCTCGACCTTGACCTTCATGTCGAGTATCGAACATTTAGGTATGAATTTCACCTTGTCGGAAGGTCACAAGATATAGGCGGACGACTTTGACCTTTTGATATGTGATGGTCCGGTAAGCTGTGCTTTGACTTTTACTTCGACCTTGACCTTTGTCCCCAGCCCAAAACTTGCGATGGTACATTTTGATCGTACTATCGCATTTTGTAGCCCGATGTCACAGGTCAGGGTCGAGGTCACTGGTCAACGAACAGGTCACGGAGTCATCACATATCAAAAGGTCAAGGTCGTCCGCCTACATCTTTTGACCTCCCGACAAGGTGAAAGTATTTCGTCATTTTTTGACCTTACGAATTTTGCTAGTTGTAAGTTATAACTGACAAAAAGTCATGAGACCTAACTCTGACCCTGTGAAGAAGACAGTGTACGGATTTTTTTAATAAACTACTTAGCCGGCAATATTGCTCTACCCTCAAACTAGCGCCAGTATATCTTTTTCGATCTGCGACTGACGCTATGTCAGTTACAGCTGTAAGTCGATTATCCATGACATTTATGGCCGTATGTTGCAAACCATGTAACTTAATGGTAACTTATGGTCAGGCAAAATGTAACGTAAAGGTAATCGGCCATAGGGCCCTAACCCCAGCCCTAACCCTAACCCTTTTAGCCAGGTTGGGGAGGTAACTCTACCATGGTAGATCAACCCCCATCCCCAGTATGCCTCAGATCATGAGTCCGAGATACACTCCAGCGTCAGCGTCAGAGATGTCTCCATGGCGCACCCGAGCGACGCTTCACTTTGTCTACTATAGCTACTCGCCTATCCCCACCATACAAAGTCCGTCTTTTCCGCACTTGGGGGTTTATGTATTCCGCGTTTTACTACCGGGGAAAATATACACCCGCTAACCTAATCTGCATATCTCAGCAGGCCGCTGGGAACAATATTAACCCCTCTAGACCTGGTTGATAGGCTCATTTTAGGGATAGATTACAACACATATAAGGAAAGTGGGAAGAGGTGCCGACATACTGACAGAGCCACATGACTTCACAGAAAAGTCTTCCGGTTAACCTATTCTAAAGCACATACCAAGAATCTAACGATTCGTGATATGTGTTGTATCTCAGGTACGCTTTTATTGTACCTGTTCATGTGGCAACTTGGATGATATGACCACACGGCCCCTAGCACCGGCATAAGCGGTACAAATCTAGAGAGCTATGATGGAAATGCTCTGACAACTCGTATATTGGTAATTGGTGAGCTGTTTCGCTGTGACAACTCGTATACTGGGAATTGGTGAGCTGTATCGTCGTCAGATGAAAATGACGGCATTTAACACAAAAGACTAGTCTGTAAGGCCCGATGTCGTGTTTCCGTGTTTCATTACGGAGAAAACATGCACCCACCCATGACTTGATCGGCCTGGAGGCGCGCTTCACACCGATACCCTCCCGACACAATACGCCCACTATGGGCCCACTTCGACCCCACAACGTCTATTTCCATACTCTTTTTCTACTGCGCATGCGCAGATAGACGCTATTTCCACCCCACACCCATCCAGTTGAACGCTCCTCACGAATGCTTCAAACTGAAACCACACACAACACAATCGGACCACTATGTATCCACCCAGACCACAAAACGTCCACCTCGATCTGCCTGCCTACTGCGTATGCGTCGTCATCACTTTTCAAAAGAATCAACGCATGGAAGGCCTCGAGATCCCTCCCATAGTGATCTACAGCTCGAGATGAAGAAAAGAAGGGGCAAATGTGCACGAGTGGGTTCCCCATTAAGACTAACATTGTCCAGTGCGACACAGAATGGACCTACCATGTCCACCACAGACCTGCCTGAACTATTAAACGAAAGTCAACCCCTGGCCTCGAAACCCCACCCATCGTGTTGTACATCGCGAGGCAAAAAAAAATCAAGGTGCCACAACCCAAAGTAAAATCCACAAGAAAGAAAATATGACCACCCCTATCCCATACATGTATGAGATTAACATTGGAAGTCACTGGGGTTATGTAGGGGAAGTTAACTCTAGCTGGGCCGTCACCTGACCGGCTGGACGCCACAAGAAGTGACCTGGATGTTACCGGATGTCAGGTGACCGGATGTGACCTGTGATCCAGATTTCACCGGATATGACGTCATAGTCCGATATCCATTTACCCAATTATTTGAACATCAATAATGTTGTTGTTGATGATGGGAAGCACATAAATGTCGAAATATTAATCAACAACGTACTTCAGATATAAGCCCCAAAAATGTACTAATGTGTGATTATTGGTACTTGTACATATTCACATAAGCGTGTAGATATATAATTTGCTAATCGTTCACATGGGTATAAGTAAGATATTAGTAAAACAAGATGCAAACCATGATGAAACCTATCCGTTCAAAAGTCAAAATCAGTCACCATTGATTAAACGGAATTAAGCATTTTATGCACAGTAATTCAAATTACCTTCATCAAATTTCACAGTGGGCTTACTGTTGAAAGTCTAATGAAGCCTATCGATATTACAGTCACAATACCAAAGGTCAAATATTGCCGTGACCGAAAAAGAAGTGAGGTTTCCATAACACAAAAAATATTTCTGTTTGACTTTAATAATTTATGGGGATATGGGGCATAAAGGTTTCCACTAAACGTTTGTTTTTGGTTTTTGCTTGTTTTTTTCCAAACAATAATTTAACAGTATTACCTCTGTTTAACTTCAAATACAATGCGTTCGCATGACCAGATTTATATAAAGAACAAATTTATACATGTGTAAATATACTTTTCACAACGTTTTACTTTACATCCAAATATACACACAAAAAATATGCGGAGTTTGCACATGTGTATTTTATTTTGGACAGTATGCAAATTCACACGGGTGTGTATAAATGTGATCGGGGCTAAGTACAGTATAGTTTCGACATCAGCTTCATAAATGTATATCTTTATTTCAGCGGCAAATGCATAAATGCAGTTTATATCGGAAAACTGGGCCTACATAGGAGGCGCTGTGGGTACATTGGTTGTTGGTGCTGCCACCTATAATCTGATATCGAAACCAGAGCCGATGTCGTCACCAATTGATTTCGAGAACCAAAGCGTCATTTGTAAGGTAAGTTTCAAAATTCATACCAGAAGAAATTTAACATTGTTACGTTCTTGATAATTTTATTTTCGGTATGTTAATTGAACTCCTGTCATGCCTGTGGAATATTTATGAAGATCATTGTGAAAGTGTTCTCAACCCCGAATTCTAGCATCGTACTCTATACGGCTAATACACACAGTTAGCAGGTTAGGGAATCCCGCTCTCTAAAATGGAGGTTAAAAGGGTCGTTTTCGCTCAATAAATCGGTTCACATAATGAATTCAGCAAAATCATTTTGAGGCGCATACAGACATATCTATCCGCATTAAATGGTAGTGAAAAAGTCACTAGAAACCGATTGAATCTGAACCCGATTGGTTGGAAACTTTGGCGACCATCTATAATTTATGCGAAACCATTAAGCTTGTGTATCCCGGAAACCATTTAGCTGTTCAGTGTGAAATTTGATATAGATCATCGATACATCAAGAAACTTTAGTGGAATGACCAAATCAGTTTTCCTGATTGGGTGGACACCTTGGCGGCCATCTTTAATTTATGTAAAACCTTTAATGGTGTATATCTCTGATACCATTTAAGTGTTCTATATGAAACTTGGTATAGAGCATCAATGTATCAAGAGACTTGCAATGAATAACCTCATCAGTTCCCCTGAGTGGCGGGAAGGATAGGCGGCCATCTTTAATTTATGCAAAATCATTACTGATCTCTATTTCTGATACCGTTCAAGTACTGGATGTAAAATTTGGTATACATCATCGATGCATCAAGAGACTTACGATGAATGACAGAACTGGTTTCTCTGATTGGGTGGAAATCTTGGAGGCCATCTTTAATTTATGCAAAATATTTAATGATATATAACTCTGCTACCCTTTAAGTGTTCTATACGAAACTTGGTAAACAGCATCGATGTATCAAGAGACTTGCAATGAATAACCACATCTGTTCCTCTGAGTGGCGGGAAGGATAGGCGGTCATCTTGAATTTATGAAAAATTATTAATGATCTCTATCTCTGATACCGTTCAAGTGGTCGATGTAAAATTTGGTATACATCATCGATGCATCAAGAGACTTGCGATGAACGCGAAACTGGTTTTTCTGAATGAGCGAAAATCTTGGCGACCATTTTTAATCTATGCAAAATCATTAATGATCTATATCTGATACCATTTTAGTGCTTCATATGAAACTATAACTCATCGATACACCTAGAAACTTACCATTAATGACAACCAGTTTCTCTGATTAGGTGGAAAACTTGATTGCCATCTTTAATTTATGCAAAATCTATACCTCTGGTAATGTTCAAGTGTTTGATGCAAGAATTTGTATACATCATCAGTACATCAAGAGACTAAAAATGAATGACAGAACCGTTTTCTCTGATTGGATGGAAACCGTGGCAGCCATTTTTATACGTCCGCCAAAAAAGCGGACGTATTATGTGATGGCGGTTTCCGTCCGTGTTTCCGTCTGTCCATCCCTCGTGTCCGGTCTATCTGGGACAGTATTCTATCTAGAGTTCCAATTTTTTGTGAGTGGATACTCTATGCGGGGATGATATGTCACTTATCAAAATCATACGAGGTCAGAGGTCAAGGGTCACTGGCCTAAAAAAAAGAAATCACTGAAATGTTCGTGTCCGGTCTAGATCTGTGAAAGTTTTCTATCCACAGATTTGTGAATGGATAGACTTGGTGTAGACGATGTCTCGCATACCGTTATTGAGGTCGAGGTCAGAGGTCAAAGATGACTGTGGCCTAAAAATTAGGAAATCATTGATCGTTGACAGTTTTCTATCTACAGTTCTAATTTTTGGTGAGTGAATTCCCTAGATGCGTTGCAGACCAAATGTAGTTCGAGGTCAGAGGTCAAAGGTCAGTGTTACCGAATAAACAGGAAATTATTAAAAAGAAATTTGTGAGTGGACTCAATAGGGGGAAATGAAGTGTCACATACTAAAAATTAGATCAAGGTCGCAAGTTACTGTGACCCCAAAATCAGGAAATTGTTAAAAATAACTGTTTGTGTCAGTAGATACATTAGGAGGGACACGATGTGTCACGTGACAAAATGTAGGTCAATGTCAAAGGTCAAGTTCACTGTGGCCCCAAAATCATGAAATTGTTAAAAATCATGATATTTTGTGTCCATTGATATATTAAAGGGAGACGATGTGTCATGTACCAAAATTTAGGTCAAGGTCAATGGTCAAGGTCACTGTGACCCCAAAATCATGATCTTGTTAAAAATCATGATTTCTGTGTCCATTGATACATTGAGGGGAGACGATGTGACGTGTACCAAAATTTAGGTAAAGCTTAAAGGTCAAGGTCACTGTGACCCCAAATTCAAGAAATCATTAAAAATAACTTGTTTTGTGCCAGTAGATACTTTAGGAAGACACTGTGATCCCAGAATCAAGAAATCTTTAAAAAAAATTTATTTTTTTGTGTCAGTAGATACATTAGGGGGGCATGATGTGTCACGTACCAAAAGGTAGGTCAAGGTCGAAAGTCAATGTGACCTCAAAATCATGATATTGTTAAAAATCATGATTTTTTGTGTCCATTGATACATTGAGGGGAGACGATGTGACGTGTACCAAAATTTAGGTAAAGCTTAAACGTCAAGGTCACTGTGACCCCAAATTCTTGAAATCATTAAAAATAACTTGTTTTGTGCCAGCAGATACATTAGGAAGACACGATGTTTTATGTACCAAAATGTGTGTCAAAGGTCAAGATCACTGTGACCCCAAAATCAAGAAATCAATAAAAGTCACATTTTCATATGCCTGTCGGAGACAAGGTCGTGCAATGCGATGGTGAATTCTGTCCAGCTACCCGTCTATTCTTCGATTAACATTGTTGTCCTTGCGATGTCTCTAGTTTCAAGATATGGAATGGAACCAAACTCTGGGCATACCTTTCTCGCATGGCAAAGAGGAGCCATATTTATTTTAGGATCAATTTGTCAAAGGTCAAGGCCACAGTCCCCCCAAAACTGAATTCAGTTTAGCCGAATATACGTGTTAGGTTGGAATATTCAGAGTTGTCTCACCTAATTAGAGCCTTTCCACAAAGTGGATGCTGCTATGTTTTCATGAGAACCGGCTCTGCCGGATCCGCCGCCGCCGCCGCCGCCGCCGCCGCCGCGACTTTAAACGTGATTATCTCTGAAACCGTCTAATATTTTCGGGTCATACTTTGTGTGCTATCTCCTTAGGCCTGGGGAATTTGTCTGGTTGTGTTTCGATACCCGCTGCTCACCACTATGTGGCGTTGTAGTCAGAGCATAGGTAAACCTTTCTCTGACGATTTCGTCTGAACGGCTTGTCTGATTTCTTTGAAATTTTATTACAATGGTCTTGAAGGATGGTCAATGTGCTGAAAAGGTTTTGGTGCAGCTGGCATAGCTATAAAGGCAAGTTTTTTGCGTCGCAAAAAAAAAGTTTTTCGTGAAAAGAAAATTTGTCAATTTGTTTGGAGAAATTTTTAAAAAACTGTTCTATTCTAGGTTGCCAAGCATAAATATAGGATTGCCGACGTGATATTTCCCTTTCGGTGCGAACCAAATTGCCATTTAAATGAAAAATCTCATTTATCTGACTTAACGACAAAACCTCTGAACAATACATAATCTGCTTATCTGGCAAGAACTAAGTAAACTGCACAAATGAATAAAGTATGGTGATATCGTGGGTATGTACCTACATTGAATATTTCTACATGTCATGAAGTTTGGATAAGGAATGTCATTTTAAGATAATATAGGTATAATTTTCTTGGCAATCCACATCAGAATTAATGGAAACCTACAAATGTTGTAACTCGCATGTTTCATAATTGTATATTTCCATGCGAGTTACAACAATTGTGGAGTGTGTATTGTAACACCTGAATCACTTCATTTGTAGATCGCTGACAGGTCATCGCTTAACATTTAACAATTTCTGAAAATGACGGTATTTTAATATCCGTCCAACCTGACAGACATAATTTACTGGCTTACCTATTCATAAATGCGTATTGGCTAAGATCCCATTATGCCTTGTATATATACTGTGCATATGAAGCTGTTTGTAACTTTGTTCAACGCTTAAGATGCTGGAACTAATAGCGAAATATACAGAATAAAATTGTGATCCCGGCTACTCGGAGTTGCTTTTCTTCTCTATAATAGACGTGAAATGGTGTGTTTTGGTGCATTTGACAGAATATTTAGACTTTGAAGATGATATGTTACGATGTCCCAAATTGAACTGAATTTTCCGTGTCATCTGTTTGTCTGTCTGTCTGTCTGTCTGTCTCTCTGTCTGCTCGTCTTTCGTCATACCACATATGCAGCTGGCGATGGATCAGAAGCCTAATTAATGAAATTACCTGACCTTCACCTGTTTTATCGAGGTCAAATTTATTATTAGAAAGGAATGAAGATGGGCTCTCCAAATTCATCATACTTGTGCAATTGGTGACTGACTAGAAGTCTATCCCAGTTGACTGAACTTATTTTCTGAAGGTTACATACTTTATATTATGATATAACATGAAATATAGCTAGGCATTCTAAATTGATACCACATATGCAACTGATGATGAATAGAACTGGCATTGACCTATTTTCTCGAGGTCAAAAACTGTATGTTAAGTCACATGTTAATTGCCAAGATACACTCCAAATCTATTTGTCTTTCAGAACAATCTAGCGAATTGTGCATACATGTGTTCCAACAGCCTCATGCTTCAACAGTAACTTAAATTATGCTGTATAGGCTGAGCTGTTGAAACATCCTCCATTTCCTAGCTCTGACATACTGCATCACTGTCGAAATATGGGCACCATGACAGAGTGATAGATCACAGTCAGTGAAGGTTCCTGATTTACATTGAATGTCATTATTGCCAAAGTAGTATTAGCAGCATATTACAACAACAACAACAATTCGCTGACTTACAGTGAAAAATTATAGTGAAAGGTATTTATTTTTTGTTGTTTGGCATTTTTATTTGCTGGCATTGTTTCAGATAGAATACAGCAGCCTAATTAATACAATCGGGAATAAAAAGGGGGTTAGAGTCTTTATGTTCAAACTTTCATAGGAAATATAAAAGTGGCAATTTAACATTTTATTTTTATTCTATTTTTTAATGTCGGTGGGCCCATGAAACGCAAAATAAGTAGGTGTTGTCTCACACTGGGTTTCGCCCATTGGTGAAGAAATCCTTTCTCAGAGGCACTTCTACCAGGGATGATTGCTCATCCTCCAGGGGTATGTGCCCACCCTCTGTCCCATCCTAAAAAAATTGCCAACACTAATAGGGGTTGTGCCCAAATTGGGGAGATCTAAAGCCCTGTGAGTACCAAATCATGTGTTACAAATTATCTGGGGAAATGCTCTTCGCCCGTGTTTCACACGAGCTTTCATTTATATGGCATTTGTCCTGTGGAGTTGTCTCCCGTGTTTGATACATGTAAGAAATAGCTACATTTAGTTAAACTGATGAGAAATAAAAACCATTCTTCTTCCTTCATGAAAAATGTTCTCTTCTCATCTGAAGGGAATCTATTTGAAGGAAAGTTAATACTTTCTTGTTTTCGACTATTGTCGGATTTATTGTGGGATATGTGAGCTCTCGGCCCTTATTTCAAGGTCACCTAATTACCAATAGTTAAACCCCCCTTTTTATTCGATATAAGATGTGATAAATGTTATATTCTCATAAGTACAAAATTTTAGACCTTTATCTGGATTGCCAGCTACCAATTGGGACCAAGGCAATTAAACAACCTTGAAATTTGGACAAATGTAATTCTAGATATACGGGCGTATATTGAAGCCCCTTGGGCTCTTGTTAATTTATGTTGAATCATTGATGATCTATCCTTTGATACTGTTCAAGTGTTCAGTATGATGCTTGGTCAATCTGATTAAAATTAAATCCTATCTTCTCCCCCTTTTGGATATGTCGCTTGCAAGATCTGACCGGCTTGCAGTAATGCGAGTGTCAACCAATCACGAAAGCTCTTCATAGTGCTTTGAAGGGAACCTAATGGTAGGTGCTTTTTGGTTGGCTCAGTCGAATCACACGTCTTGCTGGGGGGTATCCTCTGATGTTGCCGCCCTCCCGCCAGGTTGGCACCATAATGCGGGGTAGAATTATGGACTGATCCTTGGCGCAAATCTTGGGTTAAAGTAGAGGCAATGACCCTATCCACCCCCCCCGGCTCCCTCCCCGACTGCAAGTAAACTAGTTAAAATGCGATCGTGATGTCATAAGACTATTAAACATCCATGACCTGGCCGCTCTGAAATCAGTAAGATTATACATAGCGACATATACCATTGGGGAGCATTGTTAGGATATTAATTTATTAAGATTGGATACTTGGTATACATCATCGATACATCAAGAGACAGGTTGATATTTGATAATCTGTATATATGTCACTTGACTGCTTGGTGTTCCTCACGTCTTCAAAGTAGTATTGCTCAAATTGAATACAGAATGAATGGCTGGAGCCCAGAGCTGAGGGGTTTTCAGATGCGCAGCTTCGTATTTCTCACAGTTACGCCACGCCGTCTGTCATTTTTTTTCTGTCATAATCGCAAGTTAGGCGTACGTACATGCGCGGGTTGTCAACTTCCTTTCTCCGCAACCAGTGAGCTGATTGGCTGAGAGCTGACTGGTATAATCTAATCTCTCTAATTCAAATTAATTGAATATCATACCTGACCATAAGGCCGACAGCACGGCTTCTATCTGCGTAGCTAAATGAACGAAACGTGTGTAAGGACGATGGGATTCTAGATGTTTCGCGAATTCACATAAAGTGGATCAAGACGCGACCCTCAGCTAAATATTCAAATTATCAACTGGTTTCTGATGTTACAGGATGGGAGCAGACGATCGCCAGCCATTGAAGACCCATACTCACAGGAATATCTTATTGATGGTATCGAAACACTGTATGAAGCTTTTCAACGAGGATTAAGACTTTCCAGTAAGTATATTTATCTCCAGTAGATCAAGAACACAACCTGGTGTGATGAATACATATATTCGGCCGGAGAGTGAGGTATTCATGTCTGAGCATAGACCGGAGACTGAGGTATTCATGTCTGAGTATAGACTGGAGACTGAGGTATTCATGTCTGAGCATAGACCGGAGACTGAGGTATTCATGTCTGAGCATAGACCGGAGACTGAGGTATTCATGTCTGAGTATAGACCGCAGACTGAGGTATTCATGTCTGAGTATAGACCGGAGACTGAGGTATTCATGTCTGAGCATAGACCGGAGACTGAGGTATTCATGTCTGAGTATAGACCGGAGACTGAGGTATTCATGTCTGAGCATAGACCGGAGACAGAGGTATTCATGTCTGAGTATAGACCAGAGACTGAGGTATTCATGTCTGAGTATAGACCAGAGACTGAGGTATTCATGTCTGAGTATTGACCGGAGACTGAGGTATTCATGTCTGAGTATAGACCGGAGACTGAGGCATTCATGTCTGAGTACAGACCGGAGACTGAGGCATTCATGTCTGAGTATAGACCGGAGACTGAGGTATTCATGTCTGAGTAGAAGTAAATGTTTTATTGTCTATTTTCTCTTAGGTAATGGGAAGTGTCTCGGTGAAAGGTCTGGACCGAACAAAGAATATGAATGGATAACCTACAAACAGGTGAAATATTATACGGTGTTTTATCAAAATATCACGTTATGAGTTATAATTTTAACAGGCGGATATTCGTATCAAATTCGGCCTTCAGGCATTCGAGCAAATCGTATGAAAATCGCAAGGAACAGGTTAACGACTCTTTCAGGACGACCGAACAACGTCTGCTGGAAATGATGATACATTCCTGACGACGTTCATAAAGTTAGACCGCGGTTCGCAGTTCGTTATTCGGGACCAGTCCTTCGGCGACTCATAACAGCGCCCCTAGCAGCGCCCCCTAGCGTCAGATTTGGGATATGAATATGCAAAGATATAGAGCATGACATTCTCTCTTGCTATACGGAGTTCAAAGTACTCATAATAAAAAAAAATACAGATTTCCATATCTGAGAAAATAATTGCTGGTCTCCTCGAATAATGAACTGCGAACCGCGGTCTAACTTTATGAACGTTCCTGACGTTGACAATGGGCAGTTTTCATATTCATGTCCTAAACTAGACCATAGTACTTATCACAAACCACTATCAAATGGTCTTACTTACATGTTACACAAATGACCTGCCACAACAGCCATATTTCTGTTCTTTCACGACGGTTGTGGAATATAGAATTGCTGTCTGTCAGTGTTCATGCGCGTGTCTGTAAGTAACAAATACTTGTTACCACTTGCTTCCAGTATTCAGTCAATCCTCTCCAAATTTTCACTAATGATATACTGAGAAAATAACATTCAAGCTTTGAATTTTAGGCCAGTAGGTCAAAGGTCAGGTCACAACATCCCGAAACTGAAGTGGGGTGGTGACCCAGTTACACTACAGGTAAAGTGTTAGTTTCTCTAAAGCAATCCTCACCACGGCATGGCTAATCATTTTAGGCTTTTCTTTGGCGTGATTGCAAAATGTTCTGCGAGAAGCGTCATTGATAAATCTGCTATTCGTGGCGATGTGAGATTACCAGGCATGACCAACATGTTACCCATACTCTCTTTCTCTGGGCAAAATCAGCGAAATAAAATTTCGACTTAGAAACGTCCAGTTTTCTCCATCTGGCGTATAAAGAACGAGCTGAGGTACTCCAGAACCCGCAACCAAAATTGATTGTATAATCAATAATCAGTGTCATAATTCATCGACATAATTTCTAGACGCCTCCAAGACTTGCAATATACTTACCTTTGGGAAATACTCCGGAAATATTAAAAATGGAAGAACAGATATAATGGAGGAAGAGCAACATTTCTTATCGACGATGGCTGGTCAGCCCCAATCACCACCACCCCGAATGACAGAAGGATATTTAAATATATTAGAAAGACACTACCACATCGACGTCCTGATTTATGACATCACTGTGACGCCATTATACAATCAATTTTGACAGTTTTGTTTATAAATTGGAACTGAAATTCAGGAGTACTTCAGGTCGTTCTTCCCTGCGATAAGCCAGATAAAAGGGCCAACTTGTCGTTTCTGGATGAAAATCGTATTTCGTGGAGGGAAATGATAGGGATATCATTATGGTCATGTTTAGTAATCTCGCATGACCGCTTATATCAGATTCAGCCATGATGCGTCCCGCAGAAAATTTTGCAATTAGCCTAACGATAGGCAAATAATAATGACGTGGTGAGGATTGATTTAGTGAAACTAGCAAATTACCCGTAGGGTCGTTGCATCACCTCGGACGTACGACTAATAGCTCTTGGACTAACTGCAAACCATTTCTCACCATGTCATGCATAATCTAAGATAACTGAACTCCGAAGATTGAAGTCATGGTGGTACGTGATATGATACCGTTATATTTCGGCTATAATTTATGCCATCATCGGGGTCGTATGAGCACATGTTGCATACAGAATATATAATGACCGGTTAATGTTCACCGAAAGTCAGAATCCAAATATTGAATCCCGAAAAGCTAATCGGAATTCAGTGCTACTGTTGTGGTGAAACCAGTAACATACAGATACACTATTAAATAAACCTATTCAACTGACTGCCAGTTAATAGGTACCGATATTCCGTATTCTTAGATATTTACCTTCTTTGACAGTGATCAATTTATATAATATTTCCAAAGGCATCGCATTGATTACTTTGTGTTCTGGCTTTTCACTTTCTGTTGATGTTGGTATTTGTGATGATGCAAAAATATACAGTATCCCTGACCACATTCCGCTTGTATTGGCAGTCTTTTTACTTAGATTTGTAAGATATTGCAGCTGAGGTTATTCGTTTACAGGTCTTTGAAAGAGCTCGAAACTTCGGATCTGGATTGATTCACCTGGGAATGAAACCAAGCAGTTTCCTCGGAATATTCAGCAAGAACAGAGTTGAGGTATAGATTTCATGAATCCGAATGGTTTCATGACACACTGTTTGATATACATTTTTTTTTCTTCGTAAAACTCTTGTGTGTATGTTTCATAAACTTATAGTTATAAACATCCCTGCAAAATTATTTCGGATGCATAGCCTTGACGTTTTTTGCTTACCAAAGCATGAAAAATATGTATGATATTTATTCCGTCATTTCACACAAAAAGCGCTATAAACTCTGCTACAATCTTCCAGAGTCATACTTCAAATATTCCGCTAACCAAATCTGGACACTGTTAAATCAGTTGTAGTAAACAGAAGAACAAAACTGTCACTAATGCCAACTCCCTGAATAAAATGTCCCTCTCATTTTCTCCCGTAAAGAAAATAGCATGTAACTCTATTACATGGGGTCATAATCAAGAGTCCCCATAAGAACGAGGTGATCGGACCACCCGCAACAGCTTTAATGAATTCACTCCCAAATCTATACGAGGTATTGCCGTTCCTGGTACTGCTAGAATACATTTCTACTTGAATGCGAGAGATCTTTAAAAAAATAAGGAGAATTCATAGGTCCTCACTTTACGAAGGAACATTCCAGATAATGCGACATCCGAGAAGATTAATTATAGACACTAAATTCATACGTGGAAGCAAGTCCGGGAAGACTATTACATGGGACTTGACAACGATGATCCCGCTGTATTTCCTTAGATACGTACCATAGCAATCGCTAACGATTCTTGATATCTGAGCATTGAAATTTATCTATTTAACACAGCAGTACAATCTCAAATTGCAGTCAAACGAAATGGAAACCCACACGTCGACAGATATCATCTAACTTTCTTGAAAACATCCCATTTTAACTCATAAGAAATCCAATCCACTTCCACGGAGTTTTCCACAGTATTCCAAGTTTTTCTATATCCCAAAACGACAGTATATATATATAAGAGCATACGAAGATACTTTCTTCATGAAGTAACATGCAGTTTAATTTCTCTAGTTTAACAAATATTTGGAATCTGTTTTTCTGCCCGTTTCAAGCAACTCTCTTGTGAAAAGGGTAAATAAGGTATGTGTCCACACTTTGATGGTAAAGGCAGAAAGATGTGTTTGAAATGTCCTCACTTTGAAAGAGGATGTGTGCCTGAGCGTTGCAGAGTGTACGCATATGCTTGGTAACGTGGCTGTATCATACCAGCGAAAGAACGAAGCAGGTTAGTGTCCTCACTTTGTTCATAACTTTTATAGCGGTCTATTGTATGGACTCTGAGAACAACCTGCTTTATTTTTAGCGTGCTGTAACATCTCTTTTCACTTGCAGTGGGTATTGTCGGAGCAGGCATGTAATGCGTATTCTTTGGTCCTCGTGCCTCTGTACGACACACTGGGAGTCGATGCCTGTTTGTACATCTTGAATTTAAGTAGGTACAATGTGTCCATGTCCTAAATTTGTATTTTTAAATGAAGCTTCTTGATACTCACTTGAAACAATTGCAATTATTCGAATAGTTTATTCAATTATATTACGATAGTGAATTCTAAAGCCCGGCGCACACGAGAGCCATCAGCTGAGCTGACGGCCTCAATTGCCTGTCAGGTCCGGGGCTAGCTCTCGTGTGCGGGCAGTTTTTGGTGAGTTTTTCGCCTCGCGAGGCCAGTGACAAAAATTCGCCTCGCGAGGCCAAATCCTCAGCGTGTGCGGCGAACGCAAGCCAACAGCTCAGCAGTTTTATTGGACCGGCCAATGAATCGCATGTTATTTTCACGCGATTCATACGCACGACTCTTCAAAATGATCTTGAAGAAGACGTTATGCGGGAACTGAAATCAATTTCGTGAAACTTTTGCTCACCGTGTGCGCTGAAACTACACGAGAGCTAGCCCCTGAGCTGACGGGCAATTGAGGTCTTTAGCTCAGCTGATATCTCTCGTGTGCGCCGGGCTTAACCATCGAGAATGCAGTTTACAAAACAAAACAGAAATGGATGTATATGTGTGGTAGGATTCCCTCATTCTCTCTACTTTTTACAAAATAAATTGGGATTTTTCTTCAATACAGCGGAACTGTCGACGATAGTGTGTGATACTGAAGAAAAAGTGAAAATTGTACTCAGCACCATTGAATCTCTGCCACACCTCAAAACCATCATAGTGGTATTTCCTACGGACGAGAATCTCAGAAGAGAAGCGAAAATAAAAAATGTTTCCCTCTACACATTCCAAGAAATTGAGGTAGGTTTGACAATAGACCAAACAACTTTCATTTTCTTGCACACCGAAGATAGGCAAATGGAACGTTCATAAAGTCAATGGACGGGGGAGCGCAATATATATCCTGAATGTACTTTCACGGAACTTGACAGATGGCCGAGTTATGCATGTACCTCTATAGCTTGATGAATCTTTTGAGTTGGAATCGAATAGATATGAGCATCTAGAATCCCGAGCAATGAAGGGATTCAATCAAGCAATATTAAGCAGGAGTTGTGCATCATTAGGATGGTATTAAAACTAATCAATGAAATTTTGTTCTTCATTTTGTTTTTCAGATCTTAGGTGAAAATAATCCACACGAGCTTGTCGTGAGTATAGTATATTCCTGACCAAACGTTTTCGTCTATAGAATTTAGGCCTACAGAAAACATAAAATACTGTCAGAAGAATAATCAGATGTCCCGTTATTAATAGAATTACAAAATCAAGTATGCTATAACAATGTCCTTGATGGATACTTTAAAGCTGGAAAATAAATAATTGAACCAAATGTTTTTTAACTACTGTTGCCCAGAGTTGAACATCTGCCGTTAAGGTCAATCTTTCGTGTGAAAACCACGAAACCAAGAAAAATAGAGATTCTGGATACATCGATGAGTCTAGACAAGTGGCTTTTCTGTAATACATAGGCTTGAACAATACAATTTTGCACGAAAAAGCTGTAACGCTTATTAAACATGTACAATAATATGAAAAGTTTGGAATATTTTGTACACGTCACCTTTGAAAACATACTAGTATTTTCCAGTTTAAAATATCTCATCACGTAGAATTACATATTTTATCAAAAATGTCCATTTAATAATAATATAATGACCGATTTTAAAAATGTTTCACATTTTAAAGAAACTGTTAGGAAGTAACATGTTGTCCGCCTTTCTGGTACTTTGATTTTGTCTCCTAGCTTCCAAAGCCAAGTGATCTAGCTACGATCTGCTTCACAAGTGGCACAACAGGTATGTATGACAATATTTAATCCCGCTAATGGAGTTTCCCCTTTGTATAATGAACATTTCTAAACCAGTATAACACCTGGGCGACAGAGGTTCTATGAGCACTTGGTAGCGCTGCGGGCTCATTTAGAGATGCGTCGTCTTGTAAATATAATTGAGAAGTTATGATCCAGATTACCACTAATGGTAGAACACCTTAGACATTATGTTATGGAAAGAAGTTGAGAAACTAACGATCAGTAAGATGTGATCACGAGCCTGGTGGCAGTAATGCATATTCTCCTGCGACGTATATGATATTACGCACATGGCTTCTTCAAAACTGGTGAAACATCATCGTTCATCATAAAGTTGTATAATTCTTGCACGACCTTCATGACGGAATGCGTAATTAAATAGTCCTGACCAAAATGGTTGGTGCATAGGTACACATTTCCCAAGTGGAACAGGCAGAATACAAGCGTCTAGTCCGTCATTAAGGCTGTCGCTATGCGTGCAGCCTTATTGGATTGGCTTGAGCCTATGCGGGTCAAAATCGGGCCTAGATCGCTTTGTCACGAAGATTGCAAAACAAACGACATACGGTCACATTGCCAAATGTGGAGAAGATCGTGAATTGGAAACTCGTTATAATTTGATGGTGATTGGTGCTAACGAAAGTGCGTTTTTCTTCATCAAAATTCATCCTGTTCACACCGATTTTGAGATAATGGCGACCCAACAGCATCAACAATCTCGAAACAACGAGATCTCGCGGTAGTATATAAAAATTAAAATCAACTTCCAGGATGCTTAGCGCTGTCCCTCCATTTTTACCCCTCGGCCAAAATTTGGCCGAAGGGTATTGTCGTCGTCATGTACGTCTGTCCGTCCGTCCGTCCGTCCGTCACACCTTTCTCGTTACCAAGATATCTTCAGAACGACTTACCCTAGGCACACCAAACTTGCAGTGCACATCCGTATGCGCGTGACGCAGAACCCTATTGAATCTGGACCTGATTGGTTGGAATCTTTGGCGGCCATCTTTAATTTATGCGAAACCATCACAGCTTTCTCGTTACCAAGATATCTTTAGAACGACTTACCCTAGGCACACCAAACTTGCACTGCACATCCATATGCTCATGACCCAGAACCCTATTGAATCTGGACCTGATTGGTTGGAAACTTTGGCGGCCATATTTAATTTATGCGAAATCATTAATCTTGTGTATCTTAGGTACCATTTCACTGTTCCGTGTGTGAACTTGGTATAGATCATCGGTGCATCAAGAAACTTCAAAGGAATGACCAAACCAGTTTCCCTGATTCGGTGGAAATCTTGGCGGCCATCTTTAATTTATGCAAAATCTTTAATGATATATATCTTTGATACCATTCAAGTGTTCTATACGAAACTTGGTATACAGCATCGATGTATCAAGAGACCTGCAATGTATAACCACATCAGTTCCTCTGAGTGGCAGGAAGGATGGGCGGCCATCTTTAATTTATGCGAAATCATTAATGATCTCTATCTCTGATACCGTTCGAGTGCTCGATGTAAAATTTGGCATATATCATCGATGCATCAATAGACTTACGATAAATGGCAGTTCTGGTGTTTCTGATTGGGCGGAAACCTTGTGGCCATCTTTAATTTATGCAAAATCTTTGATGATGTATATCTTTGATACCATTTCAGTGTTCTATATGAAACTTGGTATACAGCATCCATGTATCAAGACACTTGCAATGAATAACCACATCAGTTTCTCTGAGTGGTGGGAAGGATGGGCGGCCATCTTTAATTTATGCGAAATCATTAATGATCTCTATCTCTGATAATTTTCAAATGCTCTATGACAAAATTTGGTATACATCATCGATGCATCAACAGACTTATGTAATGAATACCGACTTCTCTGATTGGACATAAACCTTAGAGGCCATTTCTAATGGCAAATTTTTTCATAATCTGTATATTTGTCACTTGACTGCTTGGTGTTCCTGAAATCTTGCTTCAAATTGAATACATTATGAATGGCTGGCGCTCAGAGCCGAGGGGTTTTCAGATGCGCAGCTTCGTATTAATGAATTGAAATTGATACCTTGGGCTTGAAACTGAAACTGAAAGAAATAACCTTTGGCGGAAGTCCAAATCTTCGGGATTGCGAATTTCATCACCTCAGCTCAAGCTACGTATCTCTTCATAATATCCACGAATAATATAAAGCGAATCTCGATAGTTATTTACGGAAGAGTCTGTCATGATTTTTAATTCATGTTGTTGTTGTAATGTAAGTCGTCAAAACATCGTTCGCTCTTGTACCTCGACGGGAGATCACATTTCTGCCCTTGCATATCCTGATATTTCAGAGGTCTCATAAATTGAAATTTACTAGCATGTCAGCGAATTTCGGGACGTAAAATTGCATTTGTTCAGGGAAATAATTCCCTCTATAATTGCCCACGAATGGCTAAAGAGGAGATATAGTATTGGGATCCTTCCGTTTGTCCGGACAATAACTTCCGAAAAACTTAACTGATTCTTTTCAAATTTGGTATGTGAGGCCATTACCTCAAGATCTCCCTTGAGCTTGTTTTTAACGATGATCGGCCTATAGGTGGTGCCACCTGGGGGCCAAGTTACAATTTCATTTCTGGACAGTAACTTGAAAACCTGAACGGATTATTTCCAAATTTGGCATGTGGATAACTTGCCACAGGATCTCACTCGAGATTGCTTTCCATGCAGGGTACTGAATGTTAAGGTTCCAAGCCAAATCAGTTGTTTCAACGTCGGGGGAATTCAAACGCTCCGGTTTTCATTAAAATTTTCTCTGAACCACCAAATTAATTAATGGAATAAATTATTAAATTATTGTAACATTTCATCCTGTTATGACTGACAAAGGTAAATAAAGCATTAAACATAACACAACACTATACACATGATAACGGCAGCCTTTCGAAGTCCACGAGTTCTATAGTCTGTCCATTTTAGCTAGTTGTCTAATTTGGAGCTTGTCAAAAATCAGTAGATAAGTTTGCATAAATTTTCTTTTTTGTAGCGTGTAGAACAAACTGAATTCAAATTGACTACCATTTCTCCGTGATATGGATAATATATCACGCTTCAAATAACTTTGTAATTCTTTCCATATAAAACTGCAGTACAGCTATTTCATGTACCGGGCCTCAATTACAGAGGGAGACGTCATAATGTATTCGTGTTTACTAACACAAAGGTCAACAATTCTGTGTATGGTCATAGAGGTGTGTCCGGTTCATCATTAGGCAATTTCACTGGACATGGGATATAAGCGACACTCCAACAGACCGCCTGTTATTACTTAATACGGAATCAGTGACCTTTGTGCCAGTGGGTATGAATACATTATGACGTCTCTCTATTTAATTGAGGCCTGTTAGATGAAACAAATGTACTGGAGTCTTATATGGAGAGAATTACAAAGTTATTTCAAGCGTGATATATTATTGATATCACGTAGAAATGGTGATCATTTTGTAGAGTTCAGTTTGTTCTACACGCTGCAAAAAAAAAGGAAATTTATGTAGAGTTAACTACTAATTTTTGAAAAAGATCCTAAGTAGACAACTAATTAAAATGGACAGACTTTAGTTCAAATTCCAGCCGTCGTCCATTAGAGGATTTTCGCGTCCGTAATCCAAAGACCTATTCTATATAACAGTATTATACGGAGCCGTAAAAGGGACATGAAAAAAAAAAATTTCAGCCACTATTTTTTTTTTTTTTTTTTAAGTCGCCGTAAAAGGGACATGGAAAAAAAAATTTCAGCCCCTATTTTTTATTTTTTTATTTTATTATGTCGTTATAACGACTTAATTGACCAATGAAATTGCATCATTAAGTCGTTAGAACGACTTATTAAGTCGTTATAACGACTTAATTGACCAATGAAATTCCGTCTTACTTCTGCCGCTTTTATTTTGTTAGCTGACAACTCCCCGGTGAAACAGCGTTTAGATAGGCACTATCAAGGGCAGATCTTCGGAGGGTGGGGGTCAGGGGGTCCCGCCCCACCCCCCACCCCCCCATTAAACCTGTAAAAAAAAATGAGAGAGAGATCAGCGAACCCTGGAATTTCGCGTAGAATTAATATCTTTAAATTATATGTAAAATAAACGAATGTGGATTATGTAATCAGAGTATCTATTGATATATTAAACAGACATCTATTTATGTGGTTTGTGAGCGTACTATATTTCGATGTTGAATATGCAAACATTATGGCTACGAGCGCTCCACGTGTGACGACGTGTTAGTCCTGATTTGTATGTGTTTTACCAGAATGTCAAATGGGGGCATACGGTCTGATACTTTTCAATATCGATGCGTGCTTATGCGAAACAAAAGTGAAAGTTAATCTGCATACATTATGTTAGATTTATTTTGTTCTGGTGTATTTTGACGGTAAATTTTCTGTTTGTTTTAAACCGTTGCTCGATCCGGAGCTCAGTTCCCACGCCCATGTTTTTGATTGCATGGGTCTCTCCATATTTCATAACTAGATGTAAAACTTCATAAGTTCAGTCTTGTTCAATCTATGAACGGCTCTCCCAGAAAGTGTCGAATTTACGCATGCAAAACGCTGTGTTGTGGTGCATTATGATAGTAGGATTACGACACTTGTATCACATGTGTTATTCTCTGCGAAAAATCATCAAAACTATAATCCAGTGTTTAGCCCGTCAACCCATCACACCCCGTCTCCCGGCTCCGCCGTGCCTGAATAGGTGTTAGTAAAATCCGTCTGCATTTCACACTTTTTCGCCTGGCTGTTTAGGAGTACAATTATCTGCATGTCTGACCCATTTTTAATTCTTTGAAGTGGGCCGCCATACTGCCCGAGCCAACGCTATAAGCTCCTCAATTATCTGTCATGGAGGGTGGCAAGCAAAACAATTTTGGCGATATTATCGGACCAACACAGAGAAGCCATGTGAATTAGCAGGTTTGGGCATAGAGTCATATGGTTGCCTTTTAGTCGGCAGACGTCGTCAACTTTTCCCACCTCTATAGCCTACATATCTCTCCAATTTATCCAAAGTTTATTACTTCAATGGCATTATCAGGCTTCATACTGCATATCTAAACGCTGTTTTGAGGCCAGTTGTCAGTTAACAAAATAAAAGCGGCAGAAGTAAGACGGAATTTCATTGGTGGATTAAGTCGTTATAACGACTTAATAACTCGTTCTAACGACTTAATACTCCAATTTCATTGGTCAATTAAGTCGTTATAACGACTTAATGCTGCAATTTCATTGGTCAATTAAGTCGTTATAACGACTTAATAAGTCGTTCTAACGACTTAATGCTGCAATTTCATTGGTCAATTAAGTCGTTATAACGACATAATGAAATAGAAAATAAAAAAAAAAAAAAAAAAATAGGGGCTGAAATTTTTTTTTTCCATGTCCCTTTTACGGCGACTTAAAAAAAAAAAAAAAAATAGTGGCTGAATTTTTTTTTTTTTTTTTATGTCCCTTTTACGGCTCCGTAGTATTAGCACAAAATTAAAAGAGAAACAACAATCATAGTATACATAAACATAGGCTAGTTTCCGGCAAGAGAGAAGCGGCCAAGCGTTTCTGGTGATCACCTATTGTGCTAAGCCTTCATCCGCAATCTAGTTGCATCGGAACTCATTCATTATCATTAATCTATACAATATTGAAGGAACAGCAATCCGAATCGAGTGTATGTTATTCTTGATACAGTGACAATGTCTAGCTTTTCGACACGGACCATTGTGTATGGGCTCATTTTGATCATCAGTCCCTCGTCTCCATGTTGCGTGTCGGTCGATATTTCATGTAGGAACTATTGGCTGGGTCTTTGTGTCGTTGAAAAGGCACAGGTCAAGACACATTGTTGTCCCCAGACTTGACCATTGTATGCATTGTCTCGTGAATCTTACATAAAGTATGAACCTGCGTTTCTGTGTTGAAAGTCACCGTTTATTGGTTGCTATGCATGGTTTTCCAGATCCAAAAAGGTTTTTTCAATGGGAGGTCTTACACCAAAGCCTTGCCCAAAGGATATTGTCCGGTCTTTTTTACAATAGCAGCTTTCGTTCGCATCACGTACACAGGGTGAAGACCCCTTGACACACAAAGTTACTGTGTTCAATGAAGCGACGATGTGAAGATTTACAATATTACACCTTAGGAAATAATAAACAACCGTTAAGTGCTGATAGAGAATCCCCAAGTCCGAAAAATAACTATTGCCACTTCATCTGAGGAAAATTCGGTTAAAATTCGCACAGAACTTCCCTGAACTTACAAAGATTAGCGATATGGAGAATGCGTAGGAACACCACAAAGAATTCCGCTGTCGATCAAAGCTCAACAAAACTAGAACTCGTGGACATCGAAATCGCCATCCCTTTTCTTGTCTTTGTTTTGAAAGGTAATAGGTTCTTGGTTGACTACAGTTGTCTTAAACAGTACAAAAATCCGGCTATTGGCAAAAATGAACCTCGGAAGTACTGTAGATATATTTGATCGTTTGGACTACCAAAATACAATCAAACGGATAATTTGAGCCAAAATAATTTGTGTATTCAGAACATGGAATGCAATAATGATGTGCAAAGAAGGCAATGAGGAGACGATTGATTTATTTACCAAAATAAGGTGAACATTGACAGTCATTGTGCACAGGTTTTATTCTGGCAGACTTTTAGTCAACACTTCAAAAACTTTTTCACCGTAAACACAACAAGACATGCTGGATGAACATTTATTATTGTTCGAGACTTGTGATCTAGCTAAACCAAAGATCAGTGCGTCAGAAGAATAGTATTAACTTGAATTAAATTGAATAAGCCCGAGAAGTATTTGCTTTCAATAAATCGGGGACTTCGCGATTTGACTGTACTGGTTTAAAACACAATGCTAAGCATTGGCATTGATGCACATATTCATATATATAAATATGGGAGTTTACGAACTGTCAGTTAAAGAGTTATTTGTCCCTACCCGCAACTTGACAGCGTGGCGTGGCTTGGAACTTGCATTGACTGCTGGACCGAAAATGGCGCTCTGGAAAAATCTTCGGGATGCCATTAAGAAAACACGGGGTCTCAATGACATGGTTCCCGACTACTGCTAAACGAAATGGTCACTGAAATAGTCAAAACTCAACGATATTCGAGTACCATTTGGTTCTGAGGTCAGGAGTTTAAGATATTTGCATATGATTTTGCAAATCTTTCTTTATCGTTCGGTTCATTCCGCGACGATCCGAGTACTTTGCGGGAGTTTATATCCGGAAATATATAATAATTGCTCACCAAATTCATTGTGTCTACGTAGAATAGCGGAAAAGTTTCCAGACACTAACCTCAGCTAAGAACCAGCCAATGTTGAAAAGCTCGTTCCCACAGCTACTCGTGCGCAGTCGGAAGCTAATTTCGTCAAAGATTGCGCAACACAATAACCACGACGGAATTCGCATTACTTCCGGTTCGTTTATTTCGGTAAAATCTACGCATTGTCTTCAGTTTTTGCCGTCAAAAGCTAAGAGTGTCATCTACAGTATATAGCCGACTAACCCTCCCAAGGAGCGCACTGGGCACATCGTGGTTCTCTCAAATAATGATGTGCACTCTTTGGCATCCCCATAGCCTGGTCTGATTTCAATATCGCCATACTCCGTTCCAGAGATGGCGATAATAAGAAATTTCTCAGCGATTCATGAATTGTCCGAGAAATAGCCATAGAATTAATCAGTTCTTCAGAACTAAGGTTTTGTGTCAAAGCGTCAATTTTTTGCTGATGCACCAACAATTTTGGTGAAGATTGTACATGAAGAAAATATACAACGAAACGATAAGTACAATGAATATAGTTTTCGATGACATGGTGATTTGTGCGAAATCACGTTACTGTTCAGAGAGAGAGATCGTCTTTTCATACACCATCTTTGCTTTCCATTATTTCATATGACTAGAGATAATGTGGAAAATAAAGCATTTTTAGAATATTGGCTGCTATATACAGCCAATATATTGGCTGCAATATACAGTACACCTGTCCGGAGTGGTCAAATTTACTGTTCTTGCATGTTCAGTCCTGGCTTTATCTGTTATTTTTCAGGGCGACCCAAAGGAGCTATGATTACACACAAGAATCTTGTATATAACGGATCAGCCATACTCTACGACGGTATTTATGTAAGTACCTGACTATTTTGTATTAGTTCTGCTAAAAGTTAATCACATTACATGCATTTATATGGCAATCCTGGGGAACTTTGATCGCTGCCAAAGTTGTGTCACCTGGTTGCACATTTCAACCAAACTGTGTTCCATTGTCGTTCGCTTGTATCAGCTTGGCCTCAGTGAGACCCACGCGTCAGCCGTGCTGCATCACCTTGATATTAGACAAACTTTGGCTCAATGTCGTTCAGCTCAGTCAAGCTGTGCCAGTTTGGCCTCAGTCAAACTGTGCCACCCAGGCGTTCAGTTTAGCGGAGTCATCTTGGTCTCCTGTGTTTTTTTTGTTATTGTATTTTGTTTATATTATTGCGTTTTAGTAGTTTTATTTCATACACATTTGGAATAGGTACTAGCTGTCGTAGGAAATATGTTACGATTTTTGACGCGCAAATTCTTTTATGAACAACGGCTGAATATTGAATGTCAGATCTGTCGCTTGGTATCAGTCAAACTGTGGGTCAGTGTATGAAGGGCCGTTCGCGCCATAATTCGTCAAAGACCTACGCGTTAAACACAAGAACGACGCGCTAAATCTTACAACGTAAACTTGATAACCAACCAATCATGATTCTGTATTTTCACCGCCAGTATTCAAACTATTTCATTTTACGCGTCAAGTAAGGACACCCACTTTTAACGTGTAATTTTAGACACAACGCAATTTACGTTCAACACTCCGACGTGTAGCTTCAACTTCACGTAATGTTCCTGTAGGAAGTCACAATCTTACGATACATGGGCCGTTCACGCCATAAATCCCCAAAAGTTTACGCGTCACACAAGAACGACGTGCTAAATTTTACAACGTAAACTTGATGACCAACCAATGATAATTCTGTATTCTTACCCTCAATATTCAAACTAGTTTATTTTACGCGTCAAATAAGAAATCCACCTTTAACGTGTAACTTTAGACACAACGTAATGTACATTCAACTTTGTGACGCGGGACTTCAAGTCCACATGCTCTCTAACGCGTAACTTTAAACACAACGCAATCTAAGTGAGCTTTAGACGTTTCCGGGTTGTATTAGCCAATCCTGTCCTCTCGCGGGAATTTAAACTGTTCTCATCTTTACGTTTGTCATGTACCGGAAATGTTATCTCGACGTTTCCGGTATTCATAACCAATCATTCCGTCCGCGGGAATTTTAAATCCTTCTTATTTTACGTCTTAGCCCTACACCCACGGTCGTTATCCAAACAGATTTCTACCAGTGAAAGCTCTATCCGCAACGAAACTATCTCTACCGATTCGTGGAGCGATAAATTGTTAGACGTTCGAGAGTAGCATGCCCCTTCAAGGCAAAATAATCGACCAAGCACCGAAAAGTTCTGTAAACCCCATAGATCAGCGTACCCATAAGAGTATCTAGATTTATAGAACGTGCAAGCTAAAGCTTGATGTCTTTTTATTATTTTTAATTTGGGACACAGGATTGCTATGCCAATTAGGAATATCTACTTTGGGCATATATGACTGCACACCGGCTGTGTTTGTCGCTTTAGTTATAGCTTATTGTCCAAGGAACTAAAATAATTAAGCCTCAAAGTCGTCCTGTCTGATTGGGAAAAGAATTTTAATTAAAATCACTATTCACTTTACAATGATCTCTACCATGAGTTTGTGATATGAGTGTTTTTATGTACTGAAGGTGACAACGATCTCTATCAGCGCTAGTGTTGCGGATGGCCTACTCTGGGAGTAAGCTAAAACCAATGGGTCTACAAGGAAAAATCAATAAAGACATATTACCAGGTTAGGGCGATCTCGCTTTCTAAAGTGGACGTAAAAAGGGTCCTTTTTGCACAATAAATCAGTTTATATAATGAATTCCGCAAAATCCTCTTGAAGCGCACACAGATATATATCCCCATCAAATGGTAGCAAAAACCGAAATTGTCACCTATCTAATTTGCAGAATAATAGGCCAAACATTTGCCACGCTATTGAAACAACATTGACTAGTTCTTCAAGTGACAAATTAATTATAGGACATGGAACAATATATAGATTAATGCGCCTGAAGTTTTGAAACATTGGTTAAGAAGGAATCAAAAGCTATTGAGCAAAAACGACCTTTTTAACCTCGCTTTTAGACAGCGGGATCTCCCTAACCTGATGTGTTGGGAGGGGGACGAGAGAACAAACTGCTATCAACAAGCTGATGCTTTTGACAGGAAGATAATCACATAACGGTTGATTTCCCTGTAATGACGCTTTCAACGTCATATCTCGCCTTTCCGATGAGAGATGTTATCAGGGGAGTTAATGACGTCGCAAATCTTAGAAAACTATGGAAATAGGGACACTCAAAGCTTTTTACATAAAAAAGTAGATCGAAGACCCACACTTTTTATTTGTTGTTAAGAAGATCACATGGCGAGGAAACAGTTTTTAAAATATCAGCATAGCTCACAGGATGGTTTCTGAGTTTGGAGATGGTTTTATAGTCTGAAAATGCAATTTTTAAAGTCAAACAGTTCGATTAAATATAAATTCATATAAAATTTATTATCAAATTTTCGTTGTTTCTAAGATATAACGCTTCTCCCAAGACTTGCTGAGAGTGTTACAAATATAACACTCTGTATGATGGTGTTCCTCGCGGACATTAATAATGTTAAATACAGCACTTTCATTATAGGAGTGTTGAGATGGGAACCACCGTAAAAAAATCAGTATCAAATTGTCATGCCAATTGCGCATATTGCAACACGGAAAACCTTCATTTTGATTTTTCACGGGAGTAAGAGCAACATCATGGATTGAGGTAATCGTGGGTTCGATTCTCGTAGGGGGGGGGGTCAATTATTCTTTCTCTGTTGTGGGAGACTAAATTGTCATTACTATATTATACATGGCAGTGTGACTATAACGTCACAGGGTTTGATATGATTTAAGTGTGTACTCGAGAGATGACTTTGGGGCCCTATGTGCTACCGTGAGAGAATTTATATAGCAGTCTTTAATTGACAGTGGGTACTATTAACTTTCCCAGATGTCACCGTTGGTGAGTCATTAGCGTTGCAACTATTATCGCTCTCAGTTTCTATTACCCTGGACACTTATCAGCCCAGCAGTACAGCACGAGGTCACCAATCCAAGTCTTGACCGGGCTCAAAGTCGCTTAACTTCGGTGATTTTACGAGAACCGGTGTGTTCAGCGTGATATGTCGTATCAGAAAACCTTCAAAAGTCACAGTGAAACATACAGCCAAGGGTTCCCGATGGGCATGACAGCTAGTGCACTCGCTGAGCCAGCAATAAATAATTAAAAAAATAATTATAAATCAAACTTTCATCAGAATTCGGTCAGCCCAGAACTTGTTGGTAACAATACTCTAATGCACGTTCAAGCCAAAAATCAAGGTTCTAATGTCAACGGTTCTCCTTATTTTGCCGACGAAAGGATTCGGATGGACTGACTGGCTCACTCACTGACTTACTGATTACCGGACAATTTGCAAATGGTAGCCTACTTCGTAGGAACATATTCTAACATAACATGAACTCCAGCGTTACGGAATCACGGTTTTGAAGGTACTTTAAAAGTTTGAAGCGCTCTTTACTGAAATTGTACTCTCTTACATGAGCAGTTTGACTAACGTCACAGGACCTACGAAGTAGGGTAGGCATTAGGGTCACAAACCTCCATTGAAGTTTTTGGGTCTAAGATTATTATCAGGACTTGACTTCCGGCGAACAATGATTGGCCATTATACCTGACTGGACCAGAAATGGTCTGTGACGTATTTTAAAATATTTCCATAATATTTGACTCTAAAATATTCCTACGAAGTAGGCTACAGATCGCAAATTGTCCGGTAATGAGTGAGTCCATCCGAATCCTTTCGTCGGCAAAATAAGGAGAACCGTTAACATTAGAACCTTGATTTTTGGCATGAACGTGCATTAGGGCATTGTTACCATCAAGTTCTCATCTGAAATAATTCCGATTATAATTAGATTGATAATTAACACTTCAGTATATTAGATATACATTGTGTATGTAAACTGTATCCTATTCCACATTGGCCACACCAGGCTGGAGCCTTCAAATTCAGGTCAAATTATCCACAGCTAAAAATACCCTGTCCCATTGCACATGGCCCTGAGGTTAATCTTAAGTACTGCATATACCCTCAAACTATGGGCGGCCATGTATGTCAAAATTACCAGCTCGGGTTGTACAGCTTAACTCACAACAGAAAACGTATCTAACGATATAAAGCGTCAGTATAAACGCTTATGTCATCTTTTTGTAAACAAGGATCCAAACTTTAAACGCATATTTCATCTCTCTCCAAACGATAATACAAGCGAACTCAGAACAAACAGTATATTTCAGCACGTACAACGTATCAGAGAACGAATGACCTATTTCAGAACGTACTTTATAATCGAGGAGGCGCTCGGCAGACGGGAGACCACTCGAGCGCCTCTATCTGCTTCTCCCCCACATTTTGAGGGGGTGGCTGTCGTTTGCATGAGCGACTCATAGTAAGGAGTCTCACAAGATGAGAATGGCAAGTCCATGTAAACATTTTTGTCTGATATCTGAAGTTCAAAACTTTTGGTACCCTTTAACCTAGGGGCAAAAAATAACCACATTCATTTTGAGGTCACGACCTGAAATAGCGGAAGTCGAAATAGCGGCCCAGTTTCACGTCATATATCTTTCTACCATTCGGAATGACCCGATTATTTCCGGAAATAATTTCCGAAGGAACGTTGTTCGTTGTGAAACAGCTCGTTCGTTCTGAGTTATACTCTTCCTTTTCAAATAGGTCACACTCTGTGTCGGACTGGCTATTCGTCCAGAACTAGGCTTTTCATTCTGAGTTTGTATTCGAACATCGTACCGTTTGTTTGCGGTTTGAGTATATGTTCAAAGTTAATGTTTTTTTATTTGCAGGAATATAAAATGCGTTTAAGATTACAGTGGACATTGTAAGATATGCTGTCTTTTCTGAGTTTGGCTTTAGGTTTTGTAATTGCTAATTTTGACATAAATGGCTGCCCATATCAAACAATCAGCGCTGTTTCCATAACGAAGCTGAGGTGGTTTAACGTTTATCAATGAAGAAAATCACCGATCAACCGCCATAGAATATAATGTGAAACAAGAAGACCGGAATAGTACATTCATCAGATTGCCGATGCCCAAAATGTGTTGTCTCATATATCTAGATGACAACGTGATGTAGAGACGCTATTTATTCCTCTTTGTACCGGTTATGCTCAGGAGAATGACATAGAATCTTGTGCATAGAAGGTGTTGGTCTGGAGTTGAATTACCGTAAACTACATAAATGCTACCTTTCTACTATAGTACTATAAATAAAAATCTGTTGTATTGTTGGGAAAATAATGTGATTCAAAAAGTTGTTTTGATCCTGTACAAGGGCACTGAAAACCATTAAACAGATGTAAATGTATTTTCACACGTGAAGCTTGAAATCTACTGAACCTATATTATCCAATCTGTTTCCTTTAATTAACAAATTGTAAAATTAAATCGGCGATCGTTATTTATTTGTACCAGGGCCGAATCACTAAATGACCAGAACATTCACCAATATACTTTCATTTTTTGTGGCACGAACACATCGATGTAAATATATAAATACCCAGAATATAATCTTGCTCAATCTCACAAAAGGCATGTTATGAAGAGAACCTGTGGCTGTTATGGAAGGTTGTACATGTACCATATTATGATGAAACGTACCGTAGGGGAGGGTCACATCATATCTCAATGAAAATACGATCGAGTCCTAATGCCTACTGTACTTCGTAGGTCCTGTGACGTTAGTCACACTGCTCATGTATCAAAACCACCTTTTCAAATTTTAATCGGAAAAAATTCTGGGCCAGTTTGATTGGCACCTCCGAAATTTGCCGTAATGGTATCGGGCTGGATGACCCTATTTCTGGCGGTCTTATCTCGAAAAAATGGCGGGGAATGTATGCTGAATTTTCCATATGTTTGAGAGGAAAGGACAGGCTACCTGATGTGGTGGGTCATTTGTGGCGGCGAATATTAGAGAATATAGTTTTCTCAAGATGTGCTCGGCCAATTTACTACATATTAAGTAAGGCGAATATTTAGTGGTTTGTGACCTTAGGACTCCGACGCGAACTGAACTCTTGGAAATCCCCACCCGCAGTTGAAATCCTGCCTACATTAAGATGGGCACTGCCAAGTCAGAATCACCAGTGATTTTCATCAAAAATCACCAGAAATTTTCATCAAACGTAGGTCAGCTCAGAACTTGATGGTCACAGTCCCTTAATGCACCTTCATGCCAAAAATCACGGTTCTAATGTCAACGGTTCTCCTTATTTTGCCGACGAAAGGATTCGGATGGACTGACTCATTACCGGACAACTTGCAAATGAGAGCCTACTTCGTAGGGAAAGCCGACTTTCTATGTCTTAATGCCTAGTTACTGCTGTCAAGTTTCAAATAATTACATGAGTAGTGTGACTAACGTCACAGGACCTACGAAGTAGGGCGAGGAAGATGACTTGGGGGTCCAAGCCTAATGTTATAGGTCACCTAAGTAGGTCAAATTTTCATCAAAAGTAGGTCAGCTCAGAACTTGCTGGTAACAGTCTCCTATTGCACGTTCATGCCAAAAATCAAGGTTCTAATGTCAACAGTTCTCCTTATTTTGCCGACGAAAGGATTCGGATGGACTGACTGACTGGCTGACTCATTGCCGGACAATTTGCAAATGAGAGCCTACTTCGTAGGAATAAAGTATAATATCCTGCGAAATATTGCAGATTTCTCGTTATATCATGTTTGGAAATGTTTTGACTAGTGTTGCTTGTCCCATTTTTTTTTCTGCTCTGTTTCGATCTGATTTTTCTTATATGACATTTACTAACATACAGTGCCCAAGGATGATAACATTTTTTCCTCGTGAGAAAAGAGTGGCTGAGTCATCACAGGAGTTACATCTAGTCCGTGACGGAATCAAAAAAAATCGTGACGGAATCACGAGTACGCATTTTATAGAGCCAGCAATGCTGCCATCTTGAGATGCTTCATTGTAGCAATGCATCGATCGATATTTTCGCTAAAATTATCATCTGCACCACCAATATTCTCCGTAAAAGAGCTTTATTAATTACACATTTCCTCCAAAAAAATATTCCTAGGATTGATTTGTCACTTCTAATTATAAAATTAAGACTGAATTCTTATTTTGTTCATTGTATACAGTTCCTGTCAAAAGCATATCTTTATTACAGATGTTTTAAAATAGTATACTTTTCAGTAAAATACAACTTTTCTTCCTTGACAATTTCGATTTTCCGAATTTTCCCAGTTTATGAAATGTGGGAAAAATAATTCTCGCTTAAAACATATATTCTCTGTAATTGGCGTATTCGTTTAGGGAGCCAATAGAACAAACAGCATGCTAATATTTGGTCTACAAAAAAATGAGAGATGAATTTTGTGCGAAAATGGGCGTTTTTTGGTGACGGGCGCATTTACGTGTAGGCCTAATTCATGATAACCTTGTTTCAGTCGAATATGTGAAATTTGACTTGAATTTGACAATATTTCATTAGAAAGTATCCCCTTTCTATCAGGATTTCAATTAAAGACATTAAAACAAGAAAATTACATCGCATTCTCAATGCTAAATCGTCGATGGGGCGATCGGTATTCCTGATTATGAAATAATCAGAGAACGCACTTTTGAAACAAGAACGAAATATATATCCTCGTACCTTTAGGCGTACGCTGCGCTATATCATTCTTAGTTTTACTCTGGTCTTTCTGGCAAAATAAGCTAAAACTGGTACATACCACTGCTCATAAACCCGTAATATCAGCTGGTGGAGATCGTTGTACAGATGGTAGCCAAGAGATCGTTTGCACTGGTAGAGACCTGTTTGGATAAACACCGTGAAGATGGTGTGAAGTGAGCGCTAATCTGATTGGTTGAAACTACAACGTAAACAGAACAGTCACAATGTTTCCGGTGTAAAGCTAGGACGTAAAATAAGAACGATTTAAAATTCCCGCGGAGGGAATGATTGGTTATGAATACCGGAAACGTCGAGATAACATTTCCGGTACATGACAAACGTAAATATGAGAACAGTTGAAATTCCCGCTAGAGGACAGGATTGGCTAATACAACCCGGAAACGTCTGAAACTCGCGTAGATTGCGTTGTGTTTAAAGTTACGCGTTAGAAATCATGTGGACTTTAAGTTACGCGTCATCAAGTTGAACGTACATTACGTTGTGTCTAAAGTTACACGTTAAAGGTGGATTTCTTTATTTGACGCGTAAAATAAACTAGTTTGAATATTGGCGGTAAGAATACAGAATTATCATTTGTTGGTTATCAAGTTTACGTTGTAAAATTTATCACGACGTTCTTGTGTGACGCGTAAATTGTTGGCGATTTATGGCGTGAACGGCCCATGTATCGTAAGATTGTGACGACCTACAGGAACATTACGTGAAGTTGAAGGTAAACGTCGGGGAGTTGAACGTAAATTGCGTGGTGTCTAAAGTTACACGTTAAAAGTGGGTGTCCTTACTTGACGCGTAAAATGAACTAATTTAAATATTGGCGGTAAAAATACAGAATCATGATTGGCTGGTTATCAAGTTTACGTTGTAAAAGTTAGCGCGTCGTTCTTGTGTCTAACGCGTGGGTCTTTGACGAATTATGGCGTGAACGGCCCTTCATATCAGTGTCCTTCGGCTCAGCCAAGCTTTGCCTTGGTCAACGTAAAAGTTATCTTTTCTGTACGGCTGTCAATGTGTGTCAGCTTCGCCGCGATCAAACAGTGCCTCTGTGTCGCTCAGCTCAGTCAAATGTAACACGGCTGGAGGTCGCCATGTCCCAATCAAGCAGGGACAAGTGTGAATTTTGGTAAATGCTATATGTATCAACTTATTAATTTAGGAAGTGACAAATCCGACAGAATAAGATGAATTAGTCAATAGCTGTACGAGCTACTATGTAACCTGATTGATCAGAGAAATTGTCCCGAATTTGTTGAACAACATGTGTCCACATTACGCCATGAATAACACGGTCCATATATCTGGACGCTTGTATTGGTATTATTGTGTCACCTCTTCATATCGTATATTTGTAACCTCTTATGTCACTTTATAGTCAGGGTGAAATACAGAAGAAGTTGAATTTGATCATCATTGGCATGATGGAATGTATGATGGCGATGTTACTTTCCCCTCTACATTATCCCTCAGATTAGTTATATCAGGTTTCTCTTATATTTACAGATAAACCCTAATATATCTGTGGACGATTGTCATTTCTCTTTCCTTCCCATGGCTCATATGTACGAACGTACAATGCAGGTAAAATTGACATTAAAACTACACATTCGTAAATTGTTCCCATATTTTCATAATGTTACACAGCAACTTTTGCGAGAGAGATAATCGAAGTCTTGAAAAACAGTTTCTAAAAAATATTGCATCGTTCATGATTTTTATTTGGCAGGAAGCAAAAAAATGTGTGATTTTGTCTCTATACATGTGTATATAACATAACATAGCAAACAAGCTAATTTGTGAGTTGATAATTCAAATATAATTGCACACAAAATTAGGATAAAAATGTAACCAGTTTATTCTATTTTCAGCTATTCATCTGATTCAGTGTATTCATGTAATAAGGATGTGAACGACAATGTACTTCTGATGCTGTCCAACTTATACAGATTAAACGAGAAATGCTAACCTTAATAATACATTCAACAAAAAATATTTGAAACAGAACAAAAATTTACTAATGACACAGATTTGTAGCGGATAGTACACATTTTAGTATCATTTTAGTAACCTTCTGTATTTTTGTTTTCCGGCCATTATGGTCGCAGTTTTGATCAAAAGGTCCTGAAACTTCGCCAGGACGTTCTTGGGTTTACTTTAACCTGATAGAATAACAATTTCAGAAACGGCAGCTGATGCCCAATTGGTGCATAAATACTATATCATATTAGCCTATCCTACATCATTAAATGGTTGAGATGGGACGGTTCTTTGTCAGGAAACCTCAGCGGTGATCAATAAAAAAATGTCATCTGATGACAAGTGGAGGTCGGGAGAATTATTTAGTCAGAAGGCTTGAAACTGAGACAGGATAGCTGTTTGATCGGGGCGATTGACTCAAGCCTGAATATAAATTGATAAAAATATTAACCACCGGGAACATAAAATGAACAGAGGAAGCATATAACATGTTCAACTCTATCTGCCTTCTAGAAAGGAGTTTTTGTTTAGTTCAGAGGAGATAGAAAGGTGACGAGCTATAGGGGATTGGGGATGGGCGAAGCGAGGCAGAGGGCGAAGGCGAATTTCTGTAATATATGTAAATGTAGTACGATAGATAATTTATTGGAGCAGATTGCTGAAATTTGACTTCTATTCTGAATGTCTCAGTAGCCCTCCAATCTTTGTCCACCAATTATATACTGGTTGAGGTTTTACATGTATAACATTGAGAAATAATAATAATAATTGAGAAGGGAGTGGACAGAGGAAACTTATTTCTCTCCCGTCCGTAACACAGACGTGGTCCCAATATGTGACAGAGATTTCTGTTCGTCCGTTAACTTGTCTGCGGGACATTTCTAGTTCCAGGTTTTGGACTAGTACCAAAATTTGGGAATAGCTTACCCATGGGACGAAGAAGAAACCTATTCCCTTTTTAAACATCAAAAGCTGACTAAAGCATCGTGACATTATCAATAATTGTTATATCCATGCTATAATTCTAGTTTAGGGATAGGCACACATGTGTTGAAATTTGAGGAATACCTCAAACTCATGGCCAGCAAAAAGCCTGTTGATTTTACTCTCTGTTCATTAGTTTGTCCTGACATTTAATTGTCTGTGCGATATATTCATTTCCTGGTTATTGGTTGCTATACCAGACTTTGGTTATAACTTTAACAAAGGGGTGTAAAGGAAATATATTCATTTTGAGGTCAACGGTCAAGGTGACTGGCCTGTCCATACTATAACTCTGGTTCAGGTATGTGTTGCTATGATGACAGCTGAGGTACCTCACACCCATGATATTAAAGAAAGAAACATTGATTTTGCGGTCAATATCACTGCGGCCTAAACATCTGGGCATAGTTGAAAATATTGATGTCCGGGCTATAAATCCTAGTATAAACCATAGTACAAGGCTGTAGAATGTGACCGAATTTTAAGTGCGATGTCCAGAATAAGTTTTACACAAACTACCCGTTGTACCCGGTTCTGTTCAATCTTCAGATATTTTCATGGATAAAATAAGGTATTTTCACTTCAAAAGAACCGTTTTTGCACGAATACATCTATTCACTGCCCTGCTAATCGAGAACCACAAGACATGTATACCAAATTTATGCCAAGCGAAACAGTTTTTACATACCGTATGTAATATCTTTTCTGATACTATAACAGCATCTCACGAGGCCGTTTCCTCACGCCGACGTACGACCCCCTTCACTTTAACGAAGATTTGGAAAAAGATATTTATGTATAGATTTCAGATAACCCTTTATTTTAGCAACGTTTAGATATTACTTAAGATTGCATAATAGAGGGGATGTGCTTTCCAATACATTGGATGAGATTAACTCTCACACTTTTTGACTAATTTTCTCAAAACTCTTGACAGTTCATGATTTTCGTGCAAGGTGCGCACATTGGGTTCTATCAAGGTGATGTCAAGCTATTATTGGAAGACATGCAAGCACTGAAGCCGACAATATTTACTGCTGTCCCTAGCCTACTGAACAGACTACACGACAAGGTGAGTTTTCGTAGATGGGAAAAACATTCTGTATTCTATCCTACATGTCAGATATCGATACACACATCTCCCTTAATAAGGCAAATTAATTCTTGCTTCATTAAACAAACAAAAAAATAATAATATTCCTACGAAGTAGGCTACAGATCGCAAATTGTCCGGTAATGAGTGAGTGAGTCAGTCCATCCGAATCCTTTCGTCGGCAAAATAAGGAGAACCGTTGACATTAGAACCTTGATTTTTGGCATGAACGTGCATTAGGGCATTGTTACCAGCAAGTTCTGATCTGAAATAATTTTGATTAAAATTAGATTTATAATTAACACTTCAGTATATTGTTATAGATACATACCATCCATGTGGCCTTTAACAGTATCATGTTCCTTTTATGACCATGAAGCCATGGGACCTCCTTATCAGTGGATTTAAAAGTCATTAAGGCTTGTCCTTGGAACAAACACAGAGAGAGGCTCCATCCCAGCCTTGTGGTTTTTAACAGTGATTGATATCCAAGCCCACTGAGATAAGGCCGGTTTCTACTCTGCTGCTTGTCACATCAAGTTACAGTAGTCGGTGTCCTGTATAGCAGATATAGTATATTATTGCATGCCTGTCCACTACCCTGGAACATTTCCTAGCTTAGACATTAAACAGCCCCATAAACTTGCCATCAAATGGGATAAGGCTGGGAGTACAAGAATGTGCGGTGTATTTTCTGTGGACTGTGTAGGCTGTACAGTCTGAATGAAGACAGCCTAGCAGAATTAGTTAAAGCTAGGTGGTTTAACGTTTATCAATGAAGAAAATCATCGATCAACCGCCATAGAATATAATGTGAAACAAGAAAACCGGAATAGTACATTCATCAGATTGCCAATGCCCAAAATGTGTTGTCTCATATATCTAGATAACAACGTGATGTTATTTATTGATAGCTCAGCGAATGCACTGTCATGCCCATTGGGAACCCTTGGCTGTATGTTTCACTGTATATATAACACAGTATAAAACGTGATGGGATAATGAAATAGGAAATGCTAACTTTCCATCATTTGTTAGTGCATTTATCTACACTGCTATTACCAGGCAACTTGCCATTCTTAATACACACAATTTCACATCCAAACATTTCATCACAGACCAAATCATGCAGGCTTCAAATTCAGGTCAAATTGCCACTGATGATGAAATATCCTACATCAAACAATTAAGTCAGCCTGAAGCAATAACCCAGCAGAACATAGAAAGATCTGGTATCATCCTTCAGCTTAGCCTGTGGCCAACAATGATAAAATTTACTGAGGGTGAAACAAAGCTGTCCTGCAAGCCACCCAAGGAATTTATCAGCTTGTGTTGGGACATTTTGTTGGTATCATGTAAGTTGTTTAGTAGTTTACTCATTCAAATCTCCATGCCATATTTTCTGTTATTCAACAGACAAATTTCTTTACTCTTTTTAATTGTTTAAGTTTTACTGGGTTTCAACTGCTACAGATAGTAACATAGTACTGATACTGTAGAAATGGGTAGTGTGAATTTAATTATTCCATGTTTAGTACAATTTGTTCACATGAACTGATTGCCAAGAGCTCAGTGCCTGTCCTAATGCCTACCTTACTTCGTAGGTCCTGTGACGCATAGTCACACTGCCATGTGGTAATAGGGGTCCTATTTGCCATTACTTGAAACAATATAAATTGTTTATTCATCTCAAATTTACAGCGTTGTATTCGTCAGTTACTGTGTTTCTTATTCGAGCGTGGGCATTCAACTCAAGATGTTGGAAATTAGTCACGTCGTGTGAGGCGCCCAGCCGAACGGACGCATAGATAGCTATGGAAAGTACTTTTGCCTCATGAAGTGGATAGTAAAAGAGGATAATGATGCAATTCGTCCCTCTCGCTCTGCATGTTCCATGAAAGATACGACGACACGCCGTATTGTCGTATTGAGATTGGAATTGGTGTCGTGTTATATAACGATCTGAAGAGTACAGTAAAGCATTTCCCAAGTTGTTTGATCTGTCTGAAGAACAGCAATTCTGTGCATAATTTAGCTGATGAGTTGATTGCTATCCATTGCTAAACTCATTGAAGTTGAATGTCGTGCAATTGGGATTCTTTTTTATTGAACTGATAATGAGGAGGATAGTTCATTCCAAATAAACAATATCCACGGCATATATATTGTATAGAATTGGAACCGCAAAACAACAGGGAGGGTGGGTAACCGTATATTTGAAAAGTTGTACTTATTCCTTGATATTTAATAAATACAACTCAGTATCGCCGTACAGTTGGCTGTGACAAGTATGTTTCAGCAAGCCGGTGTGGAGAGTGTCTGTTGCCCATCTTCTGACCCAGCTAGGACATTTTCCTCCAGATTGGAGACAAGTGTCCGTCCTTGGTTGCAATAGAATAGGATATTAAAAAGAACACCAATCACCAGGACATTCTTTTCCATTACATCGGCGTATGACACGCGTTAAAATATCACATTGGCTGACATCCATGATCTTTTGGGGTAGCCAAGGTTAAGGATTAATAAATGGCGGAAAATTCCAACTAAAAATATTCACCCCGTCTGATTTTTACGTGCAAAGAATATAACAATCAAACGGTGTATTGATCTGCTAGTACTGCATGGAACATTCGCAATAAGTGGGTTATATTGTATTGGTATAATTGAGTGTGCATTTGGTGTCATTTCACATAGAGTTCGTGGTTAGTAATAATTTCATGACCACAGTAACAATTAACCCAGTCATCAGTGGCCTAGTTCAGCAGTAGTCGCATCTTTGTTGCAATGTATCTCGTAGTTTTCATTCAGGCAAAGAAATTGGATATGTAAAGCAACATGCAAGATGCGGCCCAAACCCAGAGGTATTAACTATATGATTGTATATTTTATTGGCACAATCTCGTGAAGTTAAACTACTTTCCATGTTATCAATCAATGTGATTGTGACATAATGTAGTTGTAAGGGTATGATTAAGTCAACATCGAACTGTTGTTTTCCCCAATACTCCAAATTTCCGTTCAGTTTCCGATTTCTTCCGATTAATGGTTATTGAAGAAAGCAGTACCGAAGGTTACTTTCTATTTCGGAATACAGCACAAATAAGATGTGAAAGAAATGGAATCGATTTCGAGGGGACGGGAATTGACTTCGGGGTGGGGAGGGGGTGATAATACATGTAATCAATGTTTTCATTATTAATGCAGAATTGAATAGCCCCGAGCGCTGATGAGCTTTTATCCCATGGTGCATTGCGCATGTTCAGTTATCATGAAATTTGACATCGCCTATGTAACACGATTTCAATTCAATTGTCAAAGCAGGACCACTTTGTCCAGAGCGGCTTAGATCGACATGCAGCCCCAACAAGATATTTTGAAGTACTGATAATTATTCAACACACCCAATAAATATCAGTATCTTCCCCTTCCGACTGTACCAGTCCAGTGATGCTGCTGTGCATGGTAATTGATGTCCCGTTAATCAATTTACACCGTTCAGTGAGAAGATATGGTTACACAAAGCATGAGCTTAGAAATGGAAAACTGAATTAGGATTGGGGTGGGTTTTTTTTTTGCTCGAAACACAACAGTCATACGGTCATAGAAAAGACAATTGTAGAGAATTTAATGATTTGAGAGGGAATGAATATTTGGCCATATATCCAGAAATCTACGACTACGTTCGAAAGTCCACGCTCGAGAAAGAACCGTTGTATATGCTACATTCATCAACCGACATCATATCACATTCATGTATTTGAATATATACATAGGTGAAAGCCGGTGCTCAAGGGAGTCGCTTGAAGAAATTCCTGCTGGAACTAGCCTTGAGTAAAAAAGATGCGGAATACAAACAGTAAGATGTTTTAGTACAAAAATATTGCACTTACCTGTAAACTATTTCAGAAAATGATCTCTTACACTATTTGTTCATTATAGTTCAGTTGTTAAGTCATTCATTTGTTGCTGTGCTTGAATATTTTGATGGTGTATTTAACATTTCCTTCTTAACCACACCTGAGATAACAGTTTCACAGGCTGTTGTCAAATCCATATGACATGCTCTCCAGCAATAAAGATGGATATAAAACGGAATCTTGTGAACTGGCATCTTTAACATACATGTATTCTATATAAAACTAGTCTGGTTCCGGATAGACCACGCTTGTGCTTGATCTTATCCATGGTAAACCTCAAAAAGCATTGCCATTCTTTTTTCTTATTTCTGTTATCACACTGACTGCTCCTGTTACATCTGGTTAATCACATCAGAAAAAACAACAAAAAAGTACACAATCCTTTATAGGGTAGGCTTTATTCAAACTCTCATTATCTCGCCAATATCAGTCATTGACGAGGAACTAAACTGGACCTTGTAGAACTGAGACGACCAATGTCACAGTGGAAATAGTTCTAAAGTCTTCGAATGTCCGGATGAACTGCTTCAACGGACCAACATTGCGCGCGACTACCGATACATTTAAAAACTGTGACATTTGCAGCTTTAGAGGGGAAAGCAAAGCACGAGTACAAGTAGCGTAACACAGGATACAAGTATGTATTATAACTGACTAGCTGAGTTATTGTCGGAAAGTCGTAAAGCTTCACTTGATATCTATGGGGTCAGATGTGAAAGGAAATAATGTCACAGGAAAAGAATATCCCTTTTTATGTCTTTGTTCAGGAAAATATGTCTTAACCGAGTTGTAAATCGGTTGTGAAGCGGACATGTCTACCATGCTTTTACCTCGAAGTGCAAATTCGTTTCGCCACAGTTAAAGTAGTAAAAGATTTATATTCATAATTGTCTGTGGGCCAGAGTCGAAACTCGTACCACCTGATGTGGCAAATTCTAATAATGTTTTTTGAAGAGGTATATGTATGTAGATGTTATCCATGTGTGATAACCGTCGCAGATCAGTAGCTTAAGAGTAGTATACCAAGCCTTTTCAACCCTATCCCTTTCCCGGTTCTAAATCCAAACTTGAGGGATGGGGTAGGGTCCTTCGGATATTTTTCTTATGCTTCCCTCCACAGATCTAAAACTTATTATTGGCCAACATGTTCTGGTCTGTATCTATTTTAACAATATTAAACAGGCACATCATTAGGAACAATAGTATTTGGGATAAACTGGTATTACGGAAGATTCAAGCGATCCTGGGCGGAAACCTGAGGGTGGTGACGGTCGGCTCGGCTCCTCTTTCTAAGGAAGTGATGCGCTTCTGCAGATCAGCCTTCGGTTGTGCAGTAAGCTATTCCTCTTAGACACAGTATTATGGTACAACTGGCAGTTTATCAATGTACTTTTATTATGACTAACATGAGATTCATTGAGAATTCCACTGATTATCAGATGAGGATAACCGTGTTAATTTTGATTAAGAAAGCAGTGGTAGTATGATATACCATACTCATATACTTCCTTTGTTTTATCTCTCTATATGTATATTCCTCAATAATGTCTTCCACTGCACTCATTGAAATTGAGGCAGTGGGCGCATGTCTACAAAGCTCCTTATGTACAATAAATCGTTGTAGTCTCTGGTGATGTTTTTTTCTCTCTCAGATTTCAATGAATCTCCATCAACTTCTACTGTGATTTTATTCGTCAAATAGATAATTTCGTATGAATGTCCAAAAACAGCAGCCGTAATCCTAGCGGTTGGGAAATGTAGGACTGTTGTAAACATTTTATTGTGCCTGAATATTGACATTGACAGGTTGTAGAAGGTTTCGGCCAAACAGAAGCGACGTGTGGAATGTCATTCCAGCTTGCAGGGGAGTATGGGATCGGTGAGTAATGGAAAAGTACAAACCGAAGAGAAAATTTCCAGAATATGTGGGATAGTGGACGACATCAGATTTAAGGTGGACTGCTGGTGGTTTTGGACTTTGGTGGCCATTTTCCATGTTTTACCTGTTTTTGTTTTTTTTCTCTCCCTATTGGTTTATCTCCCTTTCCTATTTTACGAGATTGGTACTTCATTTAAAGTTCTTGTAGTCGAAAATTGTGCGCCGCAGCATCCATCCAATTCGATTAATTGCGATGGATATTGTCATTATCTTCAAATAGAATATAAGAAAGAGTTAAATTCCATATATTTAATTTTTTCACGAATAAGCTTCAAAATCAGGGCTATTCCCAATGTTTCCTGTTTGAAAGAGATTAGACTTTTAGATCTCTGAATATTCAGACATTAATTTAGCTCATTATCACAAGTACACTTGGTGACATCACAAAATCTCATTTGCATAAATTCCCTGAATATGAAATATTCAGTAAAGCGGCAATACATTCCCACGTCCATCTTATTGCCTGTCTCTCTCGTTCAGAAGCCTGTATTTAATACTTACAGGGCATGTTGGAGGACCAATGCCTTGCTGCTTCATCAAAGTAGTTGACGTGCCAGAAATGGGATATTTCGCTTCCGAGGGAAAAGGGGAAGTGAGTATAAATACCATACTTACCAGTAATAGAAGGGTTGAAGCGATATGGCCAAATATTCAAAAGATGGCATCTCCCGCATTCTTCCTTCGTTATTCTAATATGTCACTCATCTTGATCTCCTCCATCGCAGGATAGCTGTCTGTTAAACTCTCAGACATTTGAATCGCCGGTTTCAGTTTTGTGGACTTCATGGATATTTTAACATTTCCTCTATTTCCAGCTGACTCTAGGTACATCCTGGTGGAGTAAAGTTAACAAAGAAAAGAAAAATGGGAATCGGGCTACTTGATTCATTCTGCAATTTTTCGCAAGCGCAAAAATAAAGGAGAGTGCTTAAAGATTTTTTTCTCTCTCTCTTTCTCTCTCATGCAGGTTTGTGGTAAAGGCCCCACTGTATTCCAGGGGTATTACAAAAACTCCGAACAGACGAAAGAAGCTTTAGACGAAGACGGCTGGCTCCATACAGGAGACATTGGAATGTGGCTACCTGTAAGAAAACCTGATGTAGAGTCATAATTTCCGTAACAAGCGTCAGATCCGACATTCAATATTCAGCTGTCAGCCATTAAAGAATTTCCACGTCAATAATCGAAATTACAAGCGTCTGGTCCGTCATTTATAATTCAGCCGTTGTCCATTAGAGAATATCCGCGTCATAATCCAAAGACCTATTCCATATAACAGTATTAGCACCAAATTCAAAAAGACAATCATAGTATACATAAACATAGGCTTGTTTCCTGCAAGAGAGAAGCGGTCAACAGTTTTCAATGATGCCGGCAAGACATCATGATGTTCCAAAAATATCAAATCCGTATCGCTGATCAGTATTCTTAATCCATAATATTCGTTGTAAAGTCGTCATCTAAAGAATGATGTATCTCAGTCACGCTTTGATTGTGACTGTTCATATGAGTACCATGAGGATCTTGAAAAAGACCTATTTCGTATGACAGTTAGTACCAATTCCATATGTTTATGAAAAAAAAACCTTGGAGATCGGAGCTCCCTCGTGGACACATTGGAGTGAAGTGTTAAACAGCAGTGGCCGACTGTATTCAATGGTGCTGTCGACACAACAGCCATTCAGGATGATCGATCATGACATGACAAAGAGTGTCTCTGACGGGAATTCTAACTCTTGTAAGAAAAATCCCTCTGGAGTCCTACTGAATGTAAATGGAATTTTGACTTCTATGGTTAGATTCACACGGAACGACACTGGACTGGGCGTGGACTTCCCATTATTATTGACTCGTTGTGGCCTACGAGACACAACTAAACCATTCTCATTTTCTCCTCATTCCATTCTCTCAATGCGCCAGTGTTGGCTGCAACTTGATGGGGACATCCGGTTGACCCGTGGTGGTTTCAACTTGATGGGGACATCCGGTTGACCCATGGTCCGTTTTTGAGCAAGCTAAGCTCTACTCTGTCTGTTGTCCACAACTGGTATTTCGTCCCACTCCCCGTAAAATCGGACCTGTACAGAACGTCTGCCGCCATTCTGGATTGATCTCACGTCTGCCGCCATTCTGGATTGATCTCGTCGTCGTCAAGTGTGTCGTTGGAGAGATTCGATTTGACCGCCAATTCAAGAGTGGTCCCTCCTCATAGTCCCATATAATTAAACGATTGTTTCCCAGAACTCGCGAGCTGTATGAAATGATTTTGTGGATTATTGCACGTTTTTGCTTGTGGCAACCCTGTCTTGTAAATACGCCCGGAGCAACGATGTCAATCTCCTGGCTTCGATTGCATATACCTTTCGTCTAAACGGCTGCAGGAATGATCTCTGTAGTAAAAATACTACCACCGTAGTAAAAATGTAGAACGGAAGGAACAGTTCGTATGATTCGATGATATTCCATTGGTTTGTCATTTGATTGGCATGGATCACTAGCGCATGATGGATAATGCATGAATTAAAGAACGTACCGGTTCTATTTTCAGGTTGTAGTCATAGATACCTGCCCCTCCCATCCCCGTCATTTTTTCAATGAAAAGTCCGCCATTGTGTTGCTAAGCCGCGTCACAGCTCTGTAAACTTTGTAAAACTGCTCTACCCAAAAATAGTTCGTTTGCGTTTGTCTTCATATAGTACCGTACTGATGTTATTCATGACATAATTGAAATATATAATGGCATGGTTGACATAACTGCATAGTTAGAAACTAACTGCATAATTAGAAACTAAATTATGTGACATGTTTCGCGTAATACACCGCGCGCATAATAATGTAACAGCTCATTACATTTTTGTTGCCTGTGTGTGAGATTAGATTTGGAGCTGTTTGTAAAAAGCGGAAAACGGATCGAGGCCTGGTGAATGCAACGATGTTTGAAAAATAATACAGGTTCAAAACAGATATTATGACCTACATATACCCGTTCAGTATTCTCTTTAATAAAATGCTGTTCTTTCTATTTCTACAGAACGGTACCTTAACAATAATCGACAGGAAGAAGCACATTTTCAAGTTGTCTCAGGTATGAAGACTGCACATTTTTGCATCATTTTATCTTGTCTGATAATCTGTTGGCATTTATGTCGAGTATAGATCCGATCACAGTGCGACTCTTTAATATTTCCACGACGTCAGGCATGGCAGGTTTAACAGTTAGTCTGACAAATCCATCGACTTTTCTCTCATGAGGGATATTTATAATATAAAATATTAGTAAATTTTTTATGAACCATGTTATTTTTTTTAAGCTGGATCTTGGCAATGAAATTTTCTTAAAAATTTTTAATTTTAATATATCGGAACAGCCATTACCACTGTCTTAACACTTTATCGTATTGTGATATCCCGACGCATTAAACATTATATTTTTGCAAGAATATTAGACCGTTTTCTTATAGGGTGAATATATAGCCCCCGAGAAGGTAGAGAACGTGTATATGAGAAATCCATTTGTGGCCCAGGCTTTCGTTCATGGAGACGGCTTACAGGTTTGTCAAGAAGTTCTCTTTGGACAACTTCATCTACTTCCGTTAGCTACTTGTATAAAAACGACATTTATGAATATCAAGGATATAAGAAAACGAATAATTACACTTTAATTATCACGCAATAACATATGTAACATACGATTATCGTGTTGAGGAATGAAAACACTTCAACACAAATGAGGAGAAATGAGGAGACAGGCGTCAAATCTTACACATAACACAAGAAAAATGGTCAAAACTCAAGCTATCAAATAAGACCATTCTCCCAATGTCAGAGTTTGTAACCTCCTAACTTTTCGGTGTAAAATCTGACAATCTAATGCATAAGAATGCATGAGTCTATAATTGGGGATTAATATCATTCATATGTTTAAGAACGGTGCACAATTAATTGATAATGTGGTAGCGGGGTTGTCGATCAAAGCTAAGCAGTACATTGGATCATTGCATCACATTTTGGGAAGAAGAAAGGGAAGAGAGATATAAAGATTTCGCTGATAACCATGTATCTTTGATTCTGAATCATACAGGTTTATGGCTGGGATATTTGCGTTATGGAACACATCGAAACGAAATTTTTATATGTACGTTGTCGATTGATGGGTTCATTAACAACCGCAGTTTTCTACACTGTAATATCTCCATTTCGCTTTTACAGTCTAGATCAATGGCAATTATAGTCCCAGATCCCGAGGTGCTCATTCCATGGGCGTCAAAAAATGGTATCACCGGAAATATGGAACAACTTTGCAAGAACGAGGTATGCTTACTCCTAAGATTGGAAGTTGAAAACCGGACGTTTGCCATTGTATTATTTGTCAATTCTCATGGAATTGGATAACTTTATGATACTATATGAAGACATACGAATTCGTCTGGAGGCAAAAATAAAACACGCTCGTGTGGCTGTTCCTCCGTCTTCCTGTCTATTAACTTCAAATGTCTATAGGCGAGGAGCAAGGATATGGATAATGCCCAAATTTTGGGTATATATATAGGGGTATCTTAAAACATGTTATGAGGTCAGGGCCAAGGTTACCGAAACTCCAAACACGGCAATGCTGTATTTGAGAGCAGCTTTTCTTGTGGCGCAGCAAAAGTATACATGGATCTACACCAAGTCCATACCAAACTTTAATTCCAGTCTTCCCCTTGTGGGACAGCGAGTATTGAATCTGGTCAAATGATTGGGCGTGGTTTGAAGCTCCAAGGGCATCTTGTTTATTTTTCATTTTTGCTACGTTCAATGTTGTCCACTAGGTGGGGTACGTGGATACTCAATCTCTCGTTAATTTGAATATATGCGCTCTATTTCTCACCTGTATTAAACTATTCGTTAGACGATTAACATTCCACGGACTGGGTTTGCTTTCACGTGTAATTGCTGTTCTATTTCAGCGAGTTAAGGCGACGATATTAGCGGATATTCTGGACTATGGTAAAGAGGGAATGTTAAACTCTCTGGAGCAGGTGAGCCTGTTTTCTGTAAATTAATTATGGGATATAGCGTATAAGTATCACTGTATATCATTGCTAAGGCTGTTTTCGTTCGTTTTAAATTACTTTTATTTCGAGGATCGAATTATTTTTAGCAAAATTATTTTTATCTATCTATAGACCTTTGTAATAATACTATTTGTAATAAAGTGTAAATAAAGCGACATATTGTGATGACTTATTTTGATATTTGTTATTTTGGCTATTAATTGTGATATTTTCTGAAGTACTGATTGTGATGTATTTTATTTATTATAGGCCTGTGATTGCGTTTCTGAAATAAATCCATATCGACTAGACCCGTTAGGCTTCTATGTTTGATACTTAACTTTGACTGTCCGCACATATAATTATTTCCCAGCCTTCTTTCCTTAAAGTGTAACTCTGGCACTTGTTTAAGGGGACGTCATATTCAAGATAATTATGTGAATAACAAAACATAGTAAACTTTTCCCCCAATATTTGACTCGTATTCTGTCTCAGAGGATCCAAAGGCAGCTTTCTACAGTGGGAGAGAAATATGCACGCCCCTTTTGACATCAGAGATGACGTTAACGACGTCACACGTCGAGTGTCCTGGACCGTCTGCGGGACGTCACGGCAATGCAGAGAATGGAGCAGTTTTGCAATAATGTTGCATTGTGGTTTATCGTTCCATGATAACGTCACAAGTTCCGACATCCTTGTGGCACTGTGCATTACAATAACATTAATAACACTGAAATTGTTAAAATTAAGTTCGTAAAACACGAAAAAAGTTTTGAATTCTATCATTTGGAAGATTATCTTGGATATGACGTAAACTTGCAAAAGTACCACAGTTACACTTTAAGCCCCAAACACATGCACAAAATATGCTCCTGTGTATTTGTTTGCATTTGTGCATATTCACGTATGCGTGTAAATGTATAATTTGTTAAGCGTTCACATGCGTATAACAAGATGTAAGTAAATGAGATGCAAACCATGATGGAACCTATCAGTTCAAAGGTCAAAAGCCGAGGTCACCATGGATTAATAAGAAATAAGCATTTTATGCACAATATTTAGTTCAAGTTTCCTTCTTCGAATTTATCATTTCATTTCTATCATTAGCATTTCTATCTTGACTAATTCTATATTTTCAGGTGAAGGATATTTACCTTCAGGAAGAGATGTTCAGTATTGATAACGGTCTCCTCACTCCCACGTTCAAGAATAAGAGACAGGATCTGAAACTATTCTTCGCTGCGGAGATCCAGCGTCTGTACGAGAACATGAAGGATGAATAAGTATAGAACCCATTGGTCTGAAAGAGGATATTGTTTAACCACTGCTACAGAGATATAAATATTGGAAAACTGTTCATAGAGATCCCGACGAAAGAGGGTGTTGTGTCACTGTTCATGGAAATATTTAAAAAAGAGGGAGGGTGTAGCTTGATCGTTCGTAGAGGTATCTATAAAAGAGGATTTTGCTTAAGCGTTCGAACAGATATCTATAAACGCGGATATTCAAAGAAGAATACAATAAAACGTCGCTCCACAGCAAATACAGAAGTTATTATCGATAGTATATGCGCCAGTAACATCTGCAAGCTTGGGGCACAGGCCCTCAGAACAAGAGTTTTGGGGGGTGTGGACGGTGGTATTACGGTGAAATGTCAAAATATGAGGTCTCTATATATAACCCCATGCTTTATATAAAAATACACTAAGGTCTGAAACGCACTTTGTGTGAAACGAGAAATAAACGGTTTACCTCCAAACAAAATACATCAGCATATTCTACAATTGTCACTCTATATATTCCTGTCGTTAAATTAGTAAATTTGTGCAATTTTATACCTTTGCCGGGCGATTCAGGGGTATATCCAATAAATGGTTCCATAGCTACCTTTCCGCCCGCTCACAAATATGTGTCTCTCAGCCGCCCTTCCAAATATAATATCGGTGTACCTTAGGGCTCTATCCTTGGTCCCATCCTGTTTTTGATATACATTAATGACATTCATAAGGCAACCCCTAACTTAGACTTCACGCTGTTTGCAGATGACACATGTGCTAACCTATCCGGTCCTGACCCTTCCACACTGACCAACTCGATGCAAACTGAACTTCAGAAGTTACATGACTGGCTCTCGAGAAACCGACTTTCCCTAAACCTAATAAAAACTAAATATGTTTATTGCACCAGGCAGAAACTCAACAGCATTTATGCCAAAAATATCAATAGCTGATTATGAGATTCAAAATGTCACCAGCTTTAAATTTCTAGGTGTATATCTTAATAATAAATTGAACGGCAAACTCACATTGCTGAACTCTCCTCCAAACTTTCAAGAAACATTGGCGTTATTAATAACATCAAATATTTTATCAACAAAAAGACACTGGTCATGCTTTATTATTCACTATTTTACTCTCATATATGATATTGTAACATTATCTGGGGGAACACGTTTCCAACCCATCTTACCCCACTAATCATGCTCCAAAAACGACTTGTACGCACTGTGTACTCAACTGGGAAATACGCACATACTGACCCGAATTGAAAATTCTTCCATTAATTAAACTAAATAATTACCTCCTCTTTGTGTTTACCCACAAATATTTCCACCACCCTTATCTCTTGCCCCTTAAATTTCGAAACTATTTCACGAAACTATCCAGGTTCATCATTACTCAACCCGACAAGCCGGCATCAATCTCTATAGAACCGCTTATCATTCCAATTTATCATACTACTCCACCAGAACTAAATGCCCACGCATATGAAACTCTCTTCCCCGAGACTTAAAACTCTGCCAATCTATGTCTGTTTTCAAGCTTCGATTGTACAAATATAATGGCTAATTTATACCACGTTATTAAGATATTTATATTTTAAATTAATTAAGTCCACGTAAACCACCTGTACCGCTTATCATTGTTCGCACCTATAAATTACATTTTCACACTGGCCATCTTTTTGTATGCACTTCTGTACCATCTTATATTTAACGGCAGTCTCGACGGTCAAATATACATCTGCGTCTTCGACATTATCTCTTCACTTTACATTCTTTGTAAGACAGCTTCTTCTGAAAAATTGTATATATTATATTATTTTATGTCTCTGTATTATATATAAATTGATTATGTGAGCTCTCTGAGGTCTGTATTTTTCACCATTGTATTTAACAGCGCCTTTTACTCTTTTCTTATGACATTGTGTAACTTATTCTGGGACAGAACAAGCCCCCTGGGGTTTTAATCCCGCCAAATGTATAGCTCAACTTTTTATATTCTGTTAACTTGCCTGGACCTCATTTGGTTAATAAATATTCAATTCAATTCAATTCAAAATCCAACCTGACTGTTCATTCAACCCGGCACAGGGAGATGGTCCCTCGCTTCTTTCTCAATTCTGATTGGTCAGTCGAGACACGCCTCCGGCAAGAGAGGTCACACGCTGATCATCTGACCAATCAAAATTGAGAAAGAAGCAAGCGATGTGCCGGGTTGAATGGACAGTCAGGTTGGATTTGAATCGCCCGGCAAAGGTATAAAATTGCACAAATTTACTAATTGGACGACGGGAATATATAGAGTGACAATTGTAGAATATGCTGATGTATTTTGTTTGGAGGTAAACCGTTTATTTCTCGTTTCCTCCAAAGTGCGTTTCAGACCTTGGTGTATTTTTAGCTCATCTTAGCCTTCGGCCCGATGGGCTAATGTGATGGCCTGATTGTCCGTCGTCCGTCGTGCGTCGTCAGTCGTCCGTCGTCCGTGGTGCGCAAATATCTTCTTCTCTGAAACCGCTTTGCCGATTAAGCTGAAACTTGGCATGCATGTTCCCCCCGATGAGTACACGAGAATGTGTTCATGCGGTGTCGATACGATTTTAAATATGGCTGCCATGGCGGCCATCTTGAATTTGGCAGTGAAATCTTGTCCTCATTATTTTTCGGTAACTACTTCATGGATCTTTCTCAAATTTGGTACACCAAGTTCCCCTTTGGGTCTAGTTGTGCAACATGTGAACTTTAGTCCAATTTGAATATCCAATATGGCCACCAAGCGGCCATCTTGGATTTCCCCATGAAACTTTGTTGTCGCGATTTATCAGGAACTACTACATGGATCTTTCTCAAATTTGGTACACAGGTTCCCTTGGGGTCTAGTTGTGCAAGATACCTTTACTGGTCCGATTCGAAAATCCAATATGGCCACCAGGCGGCCATCTTGGATTTCCCCAGGAAACATTATCGCGATTTCTCAGGAACTACTGCATGGATCTTTCTCAAATTTGGTACACAGGTTCCCCTTGGGGTCTAGTTGTGCATGATACCTTTGCTGCTCTGATTCGAAAATCCAACATGGCCACAAGGCGGCCATCTTCGATTTCCCTATGCAAATTTGTTATCATGATTTCTCAGGAAGTATTACATGGATCTTTCTTAAATTTGGTACAGAGGTTCCCCTTGGGGTCTAGTTGTGCAAGATACTTTTTGTGATCTGATTCGAAAATCCAATATTGCCACCAGGCGGCCATCTTGAATTTCCCCTTGAACCTTTGTTATCGCGATTTCTCAGGAACTACTACATGGATCTTTCTCAAATTTGGTACACAGGTCCCCTTGGGGTCTAGTTGTGCAAAATGCCTTTTGTGGTCTGATTCAAAAATACAATATGACCACCAGGCGGCCATCTTGGATTTCCCGATGAAACATTGTTATCATGATTTCTAAGGAACTACTTAATGGATCTTTCTCAAAGTTGCTACACATGTTCCCCTGAGGCCTAGTTGTGCAAGATACCTTTTCTGCTTCGATTCGAAATCCAATATGGCCACCAGGCGGCCATCTTGGATTTCCGCATGAAACATTGTTATCTTGATTTCTCAGGACGTACTGGATGGATCTCTCTCAAATTTGGTACACAGGTTTCCCTTGGGTCTAGTTGTACAAGATACTTTTTTTCGGTCCGATTCGAAAATCCAATATGGCCACTAGGTGTCCATCTTGGATTTCCCCATGAAACTGTATCGCAATTTCTCAGGAACTACTGCATGGATCTTTCTCAAATTTGGTACAGAGGTTCCCCTTGGGGTCTAGTTGTGCAAAATACCTTTTTGTGGTCTGATTCAAAATTACAATATGACCACCAGTCGGCCATCTTGGATTTCCCGATGAAACATTGTTATCATGATTTCTAAGGAACTACTTAATGGATCTTTCTCAAAGTTGGTACACATGTTCCCCTGAAGTCTAGTTGTGCAAGATGCCTTTTCTGCTTCGATTCGAAATCCAATATGGCCACCAGGCGGCCATCTTGGATTTCCGCATGAAACATTGTTATCTTGATTTCTCAGGAAGTACTAGATGGATCTCTTTCAAATTTGGTACACAGGTTCCCCTTGGGGTCTAGTTGTGCAAGATACCTTTCTGCTCTGATTCAAAAATCCAATATGGCCACAAGGCGGCCATCTAAGTTCTTTAGTGAAAATTTCTTAAAGCTACTTTCTCCAGTTACAGTCAGATGAGCTGCAGTGCTGCGGCACTATCTTTATATAAAGCATGATGTTATATATACATGTAGAGACCTCATATTTCGACATTTCACCGTAATACCACCGTCCACACCCCCCAAAACTCTTGTTCTGAGGGTCTGTGCTTGGAATTAGGAACAAATATAAACATTCTTGTGGACAGGAAGTTCTTAACTTTATTACTAGCGACTTTCGTCTAGAACCTATAGCGGCACGTCTCCAGAAAAACAAAGTTGTCATTCATAAGAAAGTTTTTATTTGTTTCATTATGCTATATCAAAGATGATATTTCGACTGTTTATAAAGATGTGAAAAGGGATATATTCTGTTTTCTTATATGTAAAAGTGAAAGGTCTTTCATGGTTTCAATGCTCAACTTTGCCCTTATAGCCAATATATTGCTCCCGTGTTATTTTACATCTATTCATTACCTGCCTTCTGTCTTTTCGTTTAATGGCCAGTGAAAGAAGATCAGATCTGACTCTGGACGGACTGTCATTCCCCTCTGTCCTTCATATTCGAATATGAAATAAATATATGAATGTATTCTCGAAATAGAGTTTACATATGGAAATATGAAATAGATATATACACTTACACACAAAATAGATTTTACATATGCAAATAGGAAATAAATATATGAATGTATACTCGAAATAGAATTTAAATATGCGAATATGAAATAGATATCTACGCTTACATACAAAATAGATTTTAGATATGCAAATAGGAAATAAATATATGAATTTATACCCAAGATAGATTTTACAATGGACTTATTTGTCTTGTACTTGTCTCAAGTGTCCAACTGTTACCCTAATTATCGTTGTGTCGTCATTTACTAGAAGTTCAACGACTCGTGGTTGCACATTCTATCTATCTATCATTCGTTACGACCACACTGTTCTACCTTAAATCGTCACTGAGTTGTCTAAGCAAAGTCATGGAGAGAGTCGTTTTCATGTATCTTTTCAATTTCATTAGGCACGAAATAACGCCTTATCAGTCAGGCTTTCTTCCATCTCACTCAACTGTAACACAATTACCCGATGTCTCTTTTGACATTGTTAAGGCACTAGATGAACACAAAGAGGTCCTTTTTCTATTTTTTGTTATCTCGAAGGCCCTTGACAGAGTGTGGCACTGTGTCCTGCATGCTTCTGAAATTGCAACAGTTTGGGGTCTCCGATAGCTTTAAAGATGGTTCGAAAGCTATTTACTCAACCGTTGTCGTCGTGTAATACAAGGCAAGGAATCTATATACTTCACCTCCAAGCTAGTGTGCCTCCAGGCTCCGTCCTAGTATCCGGTTGTTTGCTGATGATACATATCTCTATGTTATTTATGACAACTTTCAATCCTAGATAACACCCATTAATCACGACATGGACACTATCTCACAGTGGGCTAGAACATGGCAAGTTGATTTCAACACTGCAAAAACTGTCTCCTTTGTAGTATCACTGTGGCATTCTCATCTGAAATTCCCATCTCCTTTGACAATTCTCCACTTCAACCGTCACTGAGCCATAAGCATCTAGGAGTGATCTTCAACAACAAGGGTAGTTGGGACCATGACCTATTAGGACCAAGAATGGTCCCCCAATCACTCACAGACGAAGCCCTAAACTGCCTGCTTCCTATACTAATCACAAGTGATCTACAAATAGAACAGGGGTTTTCCCAGAAAATTCCCCGAAGGACAAATATATTCCCACGAAAGCTTTACTAGGATACCCCAACCGGTCTATTGATTGCCCATGTCCTTGCCCACATTCAAAATGACATCTTTCGTTACTACTGCCCAACTGCGCATGAGTAGCACGATGCGACTTCCAACACAAACATACCATTCGTCGTCTACATGCAGAGAGCTACAATATGGCAATCCACACGGTCCATTTGGATCACGGATGGTCCATCCATCCAGGCAGCCATCTTGGATTTCCCCATGAAACCTTGTTATCGCGATTTCTCAGGAACTACTGCATGGATCTTTCTCAAATTTGGTACACAGGTTTCCCTTGGGGTCTAGCTGTGCAACATACCTTTCCTAGTCCGATTCGAAAATCCAGTATGGCCAGCAGGCAACCATCCTGGATTTCCCCATGAAACATAGTTATCGTCATTTCTCAGGAAGTACTGCATGGATCTTTCTCAAGTTTGGTAAACAGTTTCCCCTTGGGGCCTGTTTGTGCAAGATCCCTTTTCTGGTCCGATTCGAAAATCCAATATGGCCACCAGGCAGCCATCTTGGATTTCCCCATGAAAATTTGTTATTGCATTTCTCAGAAAGTACTGCATGGATCTTTCTCAAATTTGGTACACAGGTTCCCCTTAGGGTCTAGTTGTGCAAGATACCTTTTTCGTTCCGAATCGAAAATCCAATATGGCCACAAGGCTGCCATCTTGGATTTCCCCATGAAAAATTGTTATCGCGATTTCTCAGGAACTACTGCATGGATCTTTCTCAAATTTGGTACACAGGTTCCCCATGGGGTCTAGTTGTGCAAGATACGTTTTCAGGTCCGATTCGGAAATCCTATATGGCCACCAGGCAGCCATCTTGGATTTCCACATGAAAATTTATCGTCATTTCTCTGGAACTACTACAGGGATCTTTCTCAAATTTGGTACACAGGTTCCCCTTAGGGTCTCGTTATGCAAGATAACTTTTTCCATCCGAATTGAAAATCTAATATGGCCACAGGCGGCCATATTAGATTTCCCCATGAAATTTTGTTATCGTGATTTCTCAGGAAGTACTGCATGGATCTTTCTCAAATTTGGTACACAGGTTCCCCTTGTGGTCAAGTTGTGCAAGATACCTTTTCTGGTCCGATTCCGAAACCCAATATGTCCATCAGGCGGCCATCTTGGATTTCCCCATGAAACATTGTTATTGCGATTTCTCAGGAACTACTGTATGGATCTTTGTCAAATTTGGTACACAGGTTCTCCTTGTAGTCTAGTTGTGCAAGATAAGTTTTCTAGTCAGATTCGAAAATCCAATATGGCCACCAGGCGGCCATCTTTGATTTTCTCATCCAACCTTGTTATCGTGATTTCTCGGGAAGTACTGCATGGATCTTTCTCAAATTTGGTACACAGGTTCTCCTTAGGGTCTGGTTGTGCAAGATACCTTTTTCGGTTCGAATCGAAAATCCAATATAGCCACAAGGCGGCCATCTTGGATTTCCCCGTGAAACCTTGTTATCGCGATTTCTCAGGAACTACTGCATGGATCTTTCTCAAATTTGGTACATAGGTTCCCCTCGGAGTGTAGTTGTGCAAGATACTTTTTCTGGTCTCAAATTTGGTACACAGGTTCCCCTCGGGGTCTAGTTGTGCAAGATACCTTTTCTGGTCTGATTCGAAAATCCAATATGGCCACAAGGCAGCCATCTTGGATTTCCCCATGAAACCTTGTTATCACGATTTCTCAGGAACTACTGCATGGATCTTTCTCAAATTTGGTGTTCAGGTTCCCCATGGGGTCTGGTTGTGCAAGATACCTTTTCTCGTCCGATTCGAAAATCTAATATTTCCACCAGGCAGCCATCTTGGATTTCCCCATGAAACTTTATCGTCATTTCTCAGGAAGTACTGCATGGATCTTTCTCAAATTTGGTACACAGGTTCCCCTTGGGGTCTAGTTGTGCAAGACCGATTTGAAAATCCAATATGGCCACCAGGCAGCCATCTTGGATTTCCCCATGAAACGTTATCGTCATTTCTCAGGAAGTACTGCATGGATCTTTGTCAAATGTGCTACACCGGCAAAATAAGGAGAACCGTTGACATCAGAACCTTGATTTTTGGCATGAGCGTGCATTAGGGCATTGTTACCATCAAGTTCTGATCTGAAATAATTCTGATTAAAATTAGATTTATAATTAACACTTCAGTATATTGCTATATATATATGTAAGGTTTAGCCTGTAACATGTATCCTCTTTCACATCCAATCATTTCGTCATTGCCAAGAAAACTGTGGTCTGTTTTGCTCCAGCGTTTTATCGCCAATGAGTATCAGTTACTGTCCGTCTAAAAATACCCTGTCATTGAAATACAGTCCACTATGCCACATGGCCCTATTACAGAAGATGTAGAGACGCTATTTATTCGTCTTTACCGGCTATGCTCAGGAGAATCACATAGAATCATTATTATCTTGTGCATAGAAGGTGTAGGGTCTTGAGTTGAATTACCGTAAACTACATAAATGCTACCTTTCTACTATAGTACTATATATAAAATGTGTTGTATTGTTGGGAAAATAATGTGATTCAAAAAGTTGTTTTGATCCTGGACAAGGGCACTGCACCATTAAAGAGATGTAAATGTATTTTCACACGTAAAGCTTGAAATCTACTAAACCTATATTATTCAATCTGTTTCCTTTAATTAAGAAATTGTAAAATTAAATCGGCGATCGTTATTTATTTTGGAATGAAGGCGCATTAAGAGACTGTTACCAACAAGTTTTGAGCTGACCTATTTTTGATGAAAATTTCTGGTGATTTTTGATGAAAAGCACTGGCGATTCTGACTTGGGCGGTGCCCATCTTAATATGAGCAGGATTTCAACTGGGGGTGGGGATTTCCAAGAGTTCAGTTCGTGTTCGAGTCCTAATGCCTACTGTACTTCGTAGGTCCTGTGACGTTAGTCACACTGCTCATGTAATTATTATGCTTCACAATTCGAAGAAAAAAATCGTAAGTGTTTATGGACACGAAAAAATATTCGTGTTAGCGATATGATTCAAACTCACAAAACTCTACCGTGAGTCACCGAAGCGAATACGAACTTACCACACGGCCACTGGTGCAATCGCTGACTTCAGTGACATATTTGGAATTACAATACTTCGTGCAAGGTTTGCAAATAACAACGAATTGATTTTTCATTTTTTATCAAAAAGCACTTCTTGAACCAAAATGAAATTAACACAAGTGGAGCATGATTATATAATAACGAAAATTAATATCAGAATGAATTTGGGTTGCGAGGTGTTTTTTCCGGAATTTAGAAAAATACTATGGGAATTCCCTCCAAAAAGTGAAAAAACGCACATTTGCACGTTTTTACATCCTATTAATGTGCACATCATGCATAATTTTGGGTCGAGTTTTCTCGTGTTTTACCAGCTATTGTTTTACTTTGAAATATTAAAAGTTGGCAGTTTTACTGCTAAAATGAAAATTCTGTTTCTTAATGCAACACCTATAGGACAGAAATCCATCTTACTGCAACACGTCCTTTAGTGAAGGAGATTGGCCACGATAAGCATCTGTATGCTTGTTGTGTGGATGCCAATCGTGGGGTGTATCCGATCTTTGGGACATCCGGTAAGGGACCATGCGATAACGGCCCTTGCCAATGCTCTTGGGATAAAGATTAACGTATGGTATGACACATCTGAGAGAGAGTGCCGGGTCTTCCAGCATTTTCAACCATGCCGCTCCCTTCGCACTGTCCACGTCTACTTCCATCCTCATGGCCATTTCGATGCTTTGGGTGCCAATCATGTGACGGGTTATCCAACGTCAGAAATTGGTTTCTCTGGATCGAGAATGTGCGAAGAAGATGACACGGAAGAGGAGACCGAAGCCAAGCTCCAAAGATCAAGCTTCAAAGAAACAGCCGATAGCGAAACGGAAAAGAAAAGCGAAAGCCTTACGTGACCTGAGCGTTGTCGAACGACAGAAGAAGATGCTCTCCTGGCTGCTTGATGAACCCCTCATCAAACGCATCCTGAACGGCCTACAGGTGGAGGAGACAGAGGTGGAGACCATGCCGGATGGCATTCCAAACCAGATTTTGGACTCCGCTGTTGACTTTAGGTAAGTCCGTGAATTCTTTACCGAAGATGCATGGACTTCCCTTTACCTTTTACATGTGAAGGAGAGACAAGTCCGTTGAACTTATATCAAACCTGCACTTGTTACATTGAGGATGGTCAAACCAGTGTTGTCTGTGAATGCTGCTTGAAATTGTACAATCCGCAGTGTTGTGGATATGCCGAAACACCTCGTGTACAGCAATACTTCTGTTCTTTTTGTAAATAGTTTGATTTGAAATAAAGTGTTTTTGTCCTAATTTAGTTGAATTACTTAGCTACACAATTATAAGCAGATTGTTCTTTAGTTGTATTATTTTTGTATAACCAGGGTACCGTATATTTATTGAATGAAATACAAATGTGCTGTATGGTTGGGTGTGCAAGTTACAAATGGATACATGTGCCGATTGATTGTTATCCCCCCAGAGGGGGGCATATAGCGATCGCTTTGTTCGTCCGTCCTCCTCTCCGTCCGTCCGAATTTCTTGTCCGCGCAATATCGAGGATAATATTTGATGCACAGGAATGAAACTTGCATGAAATGTGGCCAGTGCCTCGTAGTTGTGCAGCGTAGAATTTTTTCCGGGTTTCGATTATATTTTCAAGAGTTATGGCCCTTCGTTCCTGAGATCTCCGTGAATGGGACTTGTCCGGGCTGGTATTTCCTAGATGCCAAACACCAACTCTTACTCTCGATCGACATGCGGTAACGTCATCTAGCATGTTGCGTGAGTGGTGATCAAAATCGTTGAATTCAAGATAATAGCTCTATATAGCAACAACAATCATTTATCTTACAACAACCACTTATCTTGGGACAAAGTTTTCAGTCTCAGTTAATATATAAGCTATTCATTTGATTTAACGAACGATTTGGCGGCCAGATATTCTCCTCTGTAACTAATATACTCCAAGGAATCAAACCAGTGTATTATCACTTGTTGGTCGTTCCACTTGAATATGTATTATGCGAGGCATGGCGAAAGAAATGACAAACAGATTTTTTTATAATTATCCCAATTAGGCCTCTACCGACCAATACAGACCAGAACAATGGCGGGGCAGTGTCGGACTAAAGCGGAATGGGGGGGCATACAAGTAAGCAATCAGAGATTGCTTCATTCCTGCGTTTAGTTTTCTAATATTTGTATTATTAAATACATTACTTTTATTTACAATAATGAAAGTGAACTATTTTCATGCGTAGTGCTTCTTCTGTGTGCAATTTACAAAATAGTATGTGCTGACCTGATTGACTTTTTAGTAAAGTAGTGTTTTTAGTAAAAAATAATGAAATGAAAGTAATATTAATAGAATGGGCAATATGCATAGATGTATATAGTGTAGTTGAATTACCTGATATTTTAATATTAATATCCAACATGAGCACTGATTGAATAGGTATATCTTCTGTTCCAGTCCAACTGACAGCTTGTGATATCCTCAGTTGAATGCGCCCGATGTCGTTCCAGCTTAGTGAGCAGAGCACTGTCTGCATACTGCCTGGCTGTGTTAGCCTATGCTATCCTGAGAACGGGTTTTTCCTGAGAAGGGCTTTTTCTCCAGAACGGGCGGTAGCACTTCGGCCCCTCCTATGATTGGCCATCCCTGCCACAAGTCGTTATTTTATAGCATGGTATAAAATAATATATACCATGGTAGAAAATGACTATATGATGCCTGTAAATATTTAGTACCATGGTACACATGTAAAATCGGCAAGCCTGCCATAATTCGTATTTATAGGGTGCCTATAATTATTTTGTACCATGGTATAAAATCGACAAGCTTGCCATAATTCGTAGTTATAGGATGCCTATAATTATTTTGTAACATGGTATAAAATCGACAAGCCTGCCATAATTCGTATTTATAGGATGCCTGTAAATAATATATACCATGGTACAAATTAATTCAACCGCAAGTCTTAAATAATTCGAATCCGAGGTCTTATCAAGAATAGTAAATTTGACCAATGAGTAACTTTTAACAAGCGCAGATATATGTTCACGTGAGCAATTGGGAAGTGGACTGATTTCCGAAATCCTCATTCAGGATTCTTTGCGCAATACGCACTGTTGGATTTTCTTGAGAGAGGGGCATCCTCGGTTTTTGGAAATAGAAAGGAACCTTAGGTATAACGAAAATATATAGGCGTAGCACTTTCTGTCTCTCTCCATTCTGCGGTAAGTCCTCAAGTACACATTGCACATATGTGTAACCATATCTAATCTTCTAATTCTATCTCATTACAGAACTCTTTGTATTGTGAGCTGAGGTGGCAGGACTGAAAAGTGCTTTCTTAAATATACTTCCTGGTTAAACCAGTAAATAAGTTGTAATTGGTGTTTGAGATACAGAGTCCTCCTGCAGACAATTTTACACACCCTCTTGAATTTGTCTGTTGATAGCTAAAAATAAGCCTCATAGCTATATGGCAATGTATATATCATTTGAAAGAGTATTTCTCAAGGATTCCAAATATATAAATTTGTTCGCTATAAACATATTTGTTGTGAAGATATTTGGATTTTAATCAAATTAATTTCTAAAATGAGCCTTCTTTTTAAAATGCCTAAATTCCAATAAAGTATTTCACTCATCGTCACATACATCATCATTTCTGGTAGAAGACAACTCAAACAGGAAATCGGTGTCTCAGTTTTTTAAGGTTTGGTCTAGTTCTTGTTCTATTGGCTTTTAATGGAAAATTTCTCTATAAAATCGAGTAACTCCAAATGTTAAAGTTTGAAGCTGAATTAAAACCAAACTATTATAAGTATCGAAATTCTGAGACACGGTTAAGGAGTACATAATGTATCAATTAATCACACCAAATTTCAGGTCTCTAAGATAAATACTTTTTCGAGAATAAACCATGTCCATATAAATTAGGTGAAAAAAAAAGAATAGCAGAAATCGATCGAAAAGGCAAAAGGTGCTCAGGTAGTCTCGAATTTTGCAATCGACGCTCAAATTTTATACTGAGATATTTTTTTTCGAATGGACATCAAAGTCAAGGATTGAGGGATAATTATTTCAAAAATTATAGTTTGGTATAGTTCGAAAATAGTGTTTTGAAAGATAGCTGCCCCCTTAGAGGCAGTTTTTGCAC